>JAVFBZ010159986.1:0-17884 GCA_032466195.1 Katharina tunicata | reverse complement strand
CTTCACTCTCAATTATCTGGCGGCATTTTTATTGTCAGGTCTTTAGAATATAGCTTGTGTTCACAAAGCATTTGTCTGTTTAAGTTATCATCTGCGGTACAGTTTTTTTTATGCTATTTTGCACACTTATCAATAGTTATATTCGTGTTGAGTTTATTTTATCAACAATAATTCTATTCTTCGGTTTGTCGTCAAATTATCAGTGTACAAATTTGATTTAGTTAGGCGAACGATGAAATTTTTTTCTTTTGTAACATTTATACTTTTTCGTATTTTTCAAATATATGCTATGATTCATTTAAGATTGTTCTGTTTTCTCTGTTCCAACACATGCCTATCCAGTAAAATTGTATTTGTATTTTTGTTGATCAATTTATCCTGTTGGAAATGCGAATTGTTGTTAATATGAAGAATCTTTGACTGGGAATTGGTACAAAATCCGTGCCAGAGTCCAATTGACATACGCATAGTCCAATTAACATACGCAATAATGGACTAAGAGAGGGTTGAGGGTTATTTGAAGGACAGCTGAATTTGAGGCTATCTCAGATGTCTGAGTACTTTACCTTTCTAAGTAAGGAACAGTTAAAGCACATGATCGAACGAAATGTTGCGAGACAGAAATTTACATGCAGCTGGTTACATGAAGAGAATTGCAAAAATGAAATAAGAATTTGGCTTAATAATGCCACTTTATAGCACAATGTTAGATTACAACGGTCATGTATAGTAACTCGCTGACTTTTACAATGACCGCAGACTGACCCAATTTTCCATTGTGTGGTCAGAATAGGAACTCATTAACCACCCAACTGTTTCAATTCACACAACGAGGCTCTGAAGTGGGGCATCTGGCCACACCTCAACTTAAGTGGACGAAAATTCTGACTATACACCGTAGTTAAAAAACTTATAAATAATAATTTGAATTTTATTGTAGTAAAGAAATTTAAGATACAGTCTCGACAAAAAGAGAATAGTAATTTTTGCAAACTGACTCTTAAAGCATATTGCATACAAATTGTTAAATATGTGAAAGTACAAAAACGTTTTTTTGTGTTAGTCTCATGAGTACATCTGTCTATGATGTATACCCCTGCTAATCGTACCTCAAATGTCTATAATGTCTTGTTTGCTTTTGACAAAGTCTATAAGTTCTGTTTTCATTAGGCTTACGTAACTCATGTATAACTCAGAGTTTATGTGAAAAAAAATGACACAATAGACATTCCTTCAGTTTCAATAATTACACAAAGCTTATAACCACAATTCATTTATTTGGTCTTATGTAATGAATTAAATCACTCCACCAGACTGAATGGATAACATCCAGACGTTTCATAACTTCTTTTATAAGACAAAAATTGACACTTGTTTGTAAGAGTAAAGCTGCTAGCTTCCTTCTGTTTTCAGAAGAAATGTTTTTTAAGATGTACTTTGATGTATTTTGTTCTGTCTTAATCTGGGACCGTGATAAAAAAAAATAGCCACAATCAAAGATCATTTTATTCTTCATCATACTGTAGATATAACTATTTTTGTATTTTTTCTGTCTGTCGCAGTGAAATGTTTCAAATACATGTTTCATTTTGCATTACTCTCAGCCAATCGCCTTTCTTACCAAAAAAACGTTTGTCGTCTTATTTTGTCAACTTAAGAGTTTGGCCATGAACCTGTCATTTACGTACGCATATATCATCATCTCTAGGTTAACACACTTTCTAGTATGTGGGACAAAAAACATGTATATACTAAGTCATTCAACGTGTGCCCTAAACTTTCAATAATTAAGCCATTTATCTCGGCATATTAGATTTTTGTTTTGTTTTTTCATCTGCTGAAAAATATGTATTTTTTTACAAGAGAAATAACTCATAAACTGAATAAAAATGGCCCAATAATATCTGGGAATACCGATATGAAAATCTGCAACAAAATTCTTGTCTTAAACAGACTGGGTAACAGTTCAATAAAAACGAAGATTGATAGATAATTTGCATACCTCGTCTATATGTACAAGTGAGTGATGAACGGGTTGTACAGATGTTACCAGATCAGCCGAATTTCACCCTCTTTTGTATGAAAGTAAATAACACAGCTACCGATAACTTGATGCCGTCTGCTTCTTTTCCTGTGTAAAGCTTAGAGCCAAAATCGGCACAAATAGCTGAAATAGAAACAGACATCTCCAACGTATGTTCTTGGAAAAAATAATTTCGCTAACACTTGGTCTTCTGGTGTGTTTATTCCACGTCATTTCCAGAAAGTTTTTTGTTTATTACATGAAAAATTGCTTTCTTTGTCACATAAACGTTACTCTAGTTTATATTTAATTTCCAGATAAGCATTAATACATTTTTGAAAAGTCTGTCCTTTTGAGCCAAAACTTCCGACATCAATGTTATTTAATTTCCAGTTGATTAATTTTCATTCTTTGTACATCAATGATGACTGGCTAGAAATAAGACAGGGACTTCCGGTGTGTTGTGGTTGTTTAGATCGGTTTCACCATGTGCAAAACCCATTAATCATTTAGAGCTGTTTTCTTAAAAATGTACGAGTAAAGACAGGTTTCTGAGAAGGTAATTTGATGTGTTGAGAAATAGGCTTCCCGGAGCATTCAGTGATACCGGTCTTATTAATAAACGAATGATGGTATAAAATTGTGTACACCAATGCCTGCTTTTCTAAATTTGTTCTCAACATAGGCAAGTTCTGTTTGCCTACTTCGCACCTTCTTGTTATAAACGTATAATAGGTAGTATCTATGAAAAGAGACCTGCTCAAATATGTACGTATTTAGGCGTGACAATCTACACAAAAATCCAGACACATGATGGACCAAGAAGACTGCCAGAAGGCGTCGAGAGTTTGCTAAAGGCTAGGCTGGTGAAAAAAACAAAAACTGAATAATGCAAACAAAAAGTTTAAACATCAATCTATTATGTTTTTAAAGAAGTAGATCGGGTTTCCATGTCCAAAGAATATCATACAATAAATAAAAGAAATGAAACACCGCGTGGTACAGGCAAGTCTTAAAAAACAGGCTTTATCGCTAAACAAGCGAAGATCAATGAAACGCACGACACATGTTTGATTGCAAGTTAATAATCTAATCGGGACTGTGTAGTTCGGCTACTGAGCCCCCTTCACTGTATACCCGGAATAGGTTCGATCCCCCTACGTGCTTTATGTACATACGGGAAGTTTTCGGATGGCTGAGGAGTTCGCAGATGGCTTTTGCGAGGTTTCTTTCCGGTTTTCCATCATACACCAGCAACACAAAATAGCCATATAACTGAAATACTGTTGAGTAGAGTGTTAAACACTGATCCCATAAATAAATAAATTGATAATTTAATCTTTATATAGCTATAAATGGGAAAAAGTTCCGTTTCTATATTTATAAAAAAATATCTATTAATGGCCAACAAGTATAGCTTACTCTAGATAATGCTGGTGTTAAACGTCGTACCCAATGGTACTATAGTGGAAATGCAGGACGATATGGTGCCGAAACCCCCTCGCGATCACCGCAGCTGCCGGAAAAGGGTCCATCTATATCAGCCGATAAGTTGACTCAAACCTACAGTTTGAAGGTTATGTAGTGAAAGGAGACTTCGCAGTGCAACTCTTAACAATTTGAGCCAGTATTAAATTGTCTTGTGTTAACGGCATAACTAATGGGAAGTTAAGATCGGGTAATAAAAATAATTACTAAATGAAATACTGAAATTGATAACTGAGGAGGCAAGGAGGGTGATAATGATCATGGATACACGACTTTTCTACAATTCCCAAGTCAATTGATCAAAAACAGAACCTGAACGCAGTCCAGGAACGATGTGTATTGTGACATGGCATATACCTCATTACTACAGCGGGTAAGTAAATGTTCTGTGAACATCTCAAATATCACATATTTCAAAGTATACCGACTTCATGCTCTATTTGAGCTACCAGCCAACCTTAAAGGGATCGGGCTGTTTTTTCGTTTTCTTCAATTTGTTTGAAAACTGGTTTTAGCAACTAGCCCGAAACCTTGCTTATACACAGAAATTGAAAATCCATCAAGTTATGGTTTGTTTTGCCGACCTCCGTTTAATCATACTATCCGACGTGTAAACACGTATTTAACCTCTCGTAGCTCGACGGAATCACTTTAACACCTGTATATTACCCATCTCTACCGTAAACCCAGATCCATTCGCCGCCTGATTGAGTATGAAGTGAACCATTATATCTAAGTATCATATGTAAATCTCTGTTAACATGTTGCTGGCAGGTGTGAATGGGGTAGATGTATAGGGGTAGCCTACGGATGAATTTTTCGTTCTGAACTGTGTCATCTGGTCTGCATTTCGCTATCAGGAATAAAGTAAAGTATTTGTTACACAATAAACAACTTTCTGTTCACTAATACACGACATGCCTTTTTCACAATAAGTCACTTGATAATCAGTTTAGTACCCATTTACTTTCCATGTAATAAGTGCACGACCATAACGTTGTCTACAGTTTTTGCATACTATACATTTCTGTTGACGAAATTAAAAACTTTCATTGATATACCAAACGTTAGATGGTTACGTTTGAAAACATTTGCTGTTCTAGTAATAAGCCATTTGTTGTCAGATGGGTACGTAACTAAGTAGGCCTATTTACTGTTCACCCATTAAACAAATAGTTGCTTGCATGAGAAACGATTTGCTGGTTAAGTAATAACTGTTAGTTGTTGTCGCAATAAGCAAGTTGTTTATAAACCATCTATGTGACTAATTACTTTGCTATTTAAGTGACTATTAACAAAACGTGCCTTATATTGAGATAATCTTCGTAAGATAGAGCAGATTCTGGTTCAGATCGTTTCGCAGAGAGACGTTGGTATTGGCTGCTTAGTAGACAGGGAGATGTTGGTATTTGATGTGTAGTGGACAAGGAGACGTTGGTATTGGCTGTGTAGTAGGCATTGGGACGTTGGTATTGGCTGTGTAGTAGACAGGGAGACGATGGTATTGCCCGTGCAGTAGACAGCGAGACGTTGGTATTTGGCTACATATGTGTATAGGTTTCCAAAGATTTGTATTGATAGTCGCAACACTATTTCGTGGCACATCAGAGATTGTTACAATAAATTTAAGCTATTAAAAGTGTTGCACGCATTCCGTATAATTTGCTTCCACAGCTGTTGGAATATATAAAGGAAATTTCAAATTATCATGTCACTATGTTCTATAACTAATTAATAAAGTCTACTTGTAAATAGGAAATGTTTAAGTCACAGCATACATTGACAGCATACAAACTTTACTTTGGTAGGCAGCTGTTAGACGTGTCTTGTATTCTGTAAACTCGGACTCACGAGCCACATTTCTCCTCTTCTTTAAGCGACATAAACAAGTCGGGAGGCTTAAAATACCATTAGATATCATGGATGGCTACTGGTATATTAATATTTTTAAGACCGTGTTCAACCAATGATTATACATCTCAACTGAATAAACACTTCTCCTACCTCTGTTAAACTTCTGCTTAAAGAGCCCTGGTAATACATTAACTCGAGATGTTCTTGTGCACAACGTTAAAAATGAGCGAATAAACTAAAGCCATGTTACGTAAAGTAAAAAAAAACACATCACCTCTCAGATAGGAAGGCTTTGATTTAACATGTGACATCACAATATGAATTTATATCTGAAATTTAACTGAATCAAATTTTTTACACACATTTATTAAACAGGTATAGGATGAATTCATGGGTTAGCATATACACATATTGGTACATGTACACCTCGCAACGGAATGAACACAATTCCAATATCTAGATTGCCAGACACGCCGAGGGAATGTAAGTGGACCTACTTTCACACATATCCAATATGTATGTCATTTCGTTCTTGTCGTACACTGACAGCTAGTGGCTGTTGATGAAATTGCTGTTGAGCGGTAATTGCTATTATAAATATGCACGGTACGCAACAAGCCTAACAACCACAGCATATAAGCTCAAATGATAATCAATAAAGTGAAAACAGGAGGTGTCTTTTATTTTATATGTAAGAGCTTGCAATATCAGATCATTCACTCTATGTGAATCATAGAAACTGGTGTGAAACACACAAGATTTTAGAAACAGATAATCTGAATATAAACAACTTATTATTGTTTTGGCTCATGTCTGTAATGTTATAAACCTCGTCTGATAAATAGGAGGGATATAATCTGTTTTTCATTGGTGTGGCAATAAGATAGACCTACAATGTATCAATTGTACGCTTCCATACACTTCAAAGTGAGTATAAATTGGTATGAAAATCTGTGCAGGAAAAGCTAAATTACAGTTCCCGCGGTCTTCGCGATGACAAAGAAAATGAGATTAGCAGCGATTACACTTTTGCACAAAAAAACAAATCAATCTATTCATCAACTTGGGATTATATATTGAAATGTGGACTACTGGATTAATAATTTTAACTTCACAATATTTGTTACACAATAAACAATTTTCTGCTATCCCATGAAACAATTTACAATTAACCAATATACGACATGCCTTTTTCACAATAAGCCATTTGATAATCAGTTTATGACTCATTTACTGTCCATGTAATAAGTGCACGGCCATAACGTTGTCTTCAGTTTTTGCAAATATACATTTCTGTTGACGAAATTAAACACTTTCATTGACATAACAAACGTTAGATGGTTACGTTTCAAACATTTGCTGTTCTAGTAATAAGGCATTTGTTGTCATCTCGGTACGTAATAAAGTAGGCCTATCTACTGTTCACTCACTAAACAAATAGTTGCTGCATGAGAAACCATTTGCTGGTTAAGTAATAAACTATCAGTTGATGTCGCTATAAGCAAGTTGTTTCTGAACCATTTATGTGATTAATTACTTTCTATTTAAATGACCATTAACATAACGTGCCTTATATTGAGATAATCTTCGTAAGATAGAGCAGATTCTAATTCAGAAAATGTCGCAGACTGAGACGCATGCGAGTATCGAACAGTTGGCTCTAAAGCCCAGACACTGACTGAGAATGGTTAGCTGAAAATGTCTGACTCGCAGAGAACCGTGTCATCAGTGTATTTTCATTAGCCAATAACTAATCTTTCGCAGCCAGAAAGAATGGATTTTCTCGGAGCTGTATAAAATAAATGGAATTTTCCAAATACGTGTTTGATCCGCACACATGAATAAGTCAGACAGGTTAAACTGGTCGGGAAAGAGCAGTTTGTGGCCACAAAGCATCTTGATATTTTCAGACATTTTTACGCCAGTAGGGCCTTGGGAGGAGGATTGACGGTCTGGTGCCCGTTTCATTGTATACATTATTAGATTATATTGAAGACAGTTTTTCTATTCACAGAGACGAGAAGCGTACATTCTGTAGGCTATCTCAGCTACAGTGGGTGCAAACATGAACACTTCTTGGGCACCACTAATGATATATAGTCGGTTATATTTGCAGTGTAACAAGTCAGTTTTCCGTACTTGTCCTTATTTCTAGTATTAGAAAGACCACAATTCCATTCAATAGAATCATTCTTTTAAAACAAATACACTCTTTATGCAATCTGTGTGGAACATTGTGGTAACAGGGGCTTTACATGTATATCGATTTATTTGTAATATAAATCACTTATGAAAATGGTCAAGTTTCTTTAAGAAATATAAAGCGGGCAACAAAAAAGTACGAAATGTATATATTTTACCATTTTAAAACTTTCTTTGTATCGTATAAGTTCGACTTATTGGGTAAGTTATTTACAACTGACTCATCTCAATCTAAAAGAACGGATAGATTTGAATGAGAGTCGATGACAATACGTCATGCCAGCGGATGAATGTGTCGTTCTGAACAGAATCATCTGGTATGCATTTCGCTATCAGGTATAAAGTAAAGTATTTGTTACACAATAAACAATTTCATATTCACTAATACACGACATGCCTTTTTCACAATAAGTCACTTGATAATCAGTTTATAAACCATTTACTTTCCATGTAATAAGTGCACGACCATAACGTTCTCATTAGCATTTGCATACTATACATTTCTGTTGACGAAATTAAACACTTTCATTGATATACCAAACGTTAGATGGTTACGTTCCAAAATATTTGCTGTTCTAGTAATAAGCCATTTGTTTTCAGCTGGGTACGTAATTAAGTAGGCCTACTTACTGTTCGCTCGCAAAACAAATAGTTGCTTGCATGTGAAACCATTTGCTGGTTAAGTAATAAACTGTCAGTTGTTGTTTATAAACCATCTATGTGATTAATTACTTTGCTATTTAAGTGACTATTAAGATAACGTGAATTATATTGAGATAATCTTCGTCAGATAGAGCAGATTCTGGTTCAGAAAAATTCGCAGGCTGAGACGTAATTATTGTATATTATCCTTTTCTACTGTTGAACAGTTTTCTTCACTGAAGATTTGCACATATGATGGTGAATAAACAAATTCAAGTCAACCCTAAAAGAACAAAACGTACATGACACTATATTAGACAAGATGAATCGTGATATATTTCTTGCAACAGCTAACGATATTTTTCAACGAATGCCAACTAGGTTATTGACATGTAATCCAGTTGTACTCGTGTAAAATAAATTTAGTCCACCCGTACAAGAATGGAAATCGGCTCCCTAATTACGTCACGAAAGTTGAGCTCGAGGATATCGCCTGCTGCAAGTATTTAGCTCATAGCATTCTGTTACCAAATCATTGACAAAGTTTCATCTTACTCAAGAATAAACTAACTCCATAAAATGTCGAGTAAATAGGCTAAATGAATTAGTATTGAACTTTCTGAAAATTTGGGAAAAGTTCTTCAGCCTACAGAGGATTTAGTGGCATTTATCTTTTACGTCACAAAATAGGTTAAGAAATATTCTTGGGCATCTGGCTTCTCGAATTTAAGTATTTCTGAATGATTTGTGCCTATTGATGATCTATCAATCATAATATGCATTGAATGTGCTTTACAGCCAAATCTTTGTAAGCGACCGTCTTATTATTTCTTACTTCAGCATAGCCTACTTAATAACATAACACAAAAGTGTAATAGCAATCCCATTGTTATTCCTACTCCAGTCTATTATACATTACATTTCCAGCTGTAATAGTTATTTACTTTTACATTCATCGTTTATATACTTTCAGAGTCATCAATTGATACTTAGATTATATTGTGTAGTAAACAGCACAAGCTGAACTTGTCACTGAAACTCTGCTCTTTTCTTCCAATCATGATTTGCTAACGTTATAGTCCGTAGAAATTATTATCAAATTATTTTGTGACAAACAACTATGAATTTGATTTCCATAGAACATACCACTGACTTTCTGCCCGGAACTCTCTTTAACAATTTCCTTCACTCTCAATTATCTGGCGGTATTTTTATTGTCAGGTCTTTAGAATATAGCTTGTGTTCACAAAGCATTTGTCTTTTTAAGTTATCATCTTAGCTACAGTTATTTTTATGCTATTTTGAACACTTGTCAAAAGCTATATTCGTGTTGAGTTTATCTTATCAACAGCAATTCTATTCTTTGGTTTGTCGTCAAAATATCCGTGTACAAATTTTATTTATTTAGACGAACGATGGAATTATTTTCTTTTGTAACATTTATACTTTTTCGTATTTTTTAAATATATGCTATGATTCATTTAACATTGTTCCGTTTTCTCTGTTCCAACACATATCTATCCAGTAAAATTCTATTTATTTTTATGTTGATCAATTTATCGTGTTGGAAATGTGAATTGTTGTAGATATGAACAAATTTTGACTGGGAATTCGCACAAGACCCGTGCCAGAGTCCAATTGACATACGCCCAGCCCAATAGACATATGCAAAAATGGACTTAGACAGGGTTGAGGGTTATTTAAAGGACAGGGAAATTCGAAGCTAACTCAGATGTCTGAGTACTTTACTTTTCTAGGTAAGGAACAATTAAAGCACATGATCGAACTATATATTGCGAAGACAGAAATTAACATGCAGCTGGTTACATGGATCAGGAGAAGAGAATTGCCAAATTGAAGCAAGAATTTGACTTAACAATGCCACTTTATAGCACAGTGTTAGATTACAACGGTCATGTATAGTAACTCGCTGACCTTTACAATGACCGCGGGCTGACCCAATTTTCTATTGTGTGGTCAGAATAGGAACCCATTAACCACCCAACTGTCTCAATTCACACAACGAGTCACTGAAGTGGGGCATCTGGCCACATCTCAACTTAAGTCGACGAAAATTCTGACTATACACAGTAGTTGAACAATAATAATTTGAATTTTTAAATAATAATTTGAATTTTATTTTGGTAAAGAAATTTAAGATACAGTCTCGACAAAAGATAGGATAGTAATTTTTGCAAACTGACCCTTAATGCATATTGCATACAAATTGTTAAATATGTGAAAGTACAAACACTTTGTTTGTGTTAGTTTTATGGGCACAGCTGTCTATAATGTATACCCCTGCATGCAAAGTAGACAAATCGTATCTCAAATGTCTATAATATCTTGTTTGCTTTCGACAAAGTCTGTAAACGTCTGTGCTCGTTAGGCCTACGTAATTCATTTATAACTCAGAGTGTATATGAAAGAAAAAGACACAATAGACATTCCCCCAGCTTCAATAATTACACAAGCCAGATAAGTCATTCCCCATCCATTTATTTGGTCTACCGTAATGTATTAAATCACTCCACCAGAATGCATGGACAACATTCAGACGTTTCACAACTGTTTTTATAATTCAAAGATTGACACTTCTTGTTAATAGTATAGCTTCTACCGTCCTTCTGTTTTCAGAAGACATGTTTTTAAAAAATGTATTTTGATGTATTTTGTTGTTCTGTCTTAATCTGGGACCGTGACAGAAAAAATACCCATAATCATAGACCATTTTATTATTGATCATACTGCAGATAGAACTATTTTTGTCTTTATTCTGTCTGTCGCAGTGAAATGTTTCAAATACATGTTTAATTTTCCGTTACTCTCAGCCAATCGCCTTTATTCATAAAACACATTTTTTCGTCTTACTTGGTCAACTTAACAGTTTGGCCATGAACCTGTCATTTACGTACGCATATATCATCATCTCTAGGTTAACACACTTTCTAGTATATGGGACCAAAAACATGTATATACTAAGTCATTCAACGTCTGTCCTAAACTTTCAATATTTAAACCATATATCTCAGCATTTTAGATTTCTGTCAAAGGAGAGTTTTGTTATCATCTGCTGAGAAATGAGTATTTTTTTTACAAGAGAAATAACTCATGGAATCAATACCAATGTCCCAATAATATCTGGGAATACCGATATGAAAATCTGCAACAAAAATATTGTCTTAAACAGATTGGGTAACAGTTCAATAAAAACAAAGATTGACTATTGCCTTGTCTATATGTAGAAGTGAGTGATGAACGGGTTGTACATATATTACCGGAAAAGCCTAATTTCACCCGCTTTTTTGTGAAAGTAAATAACACAGCTTACAATAACTTGATGCCGTCTACTTCTTTTCCTGTGTAAAGATTCGCGACAAAATCGACACAAATAGCTGAAATAGAAACGGACCTCCAACGTATGTTCTTGGGGAAAATAATTTCGCTAAAACTCGGTCTTCCGGTGTGTTTATTCCACGTCATTTCCAGAATGTTTTTGTTGATTACATGAAAAATTGCTTTCTTTGTCACATAAACGTTACTCCAGTTGATATATATACATACAATCTTTTATTTACTTAATTATTTATTGATTCATATAAAACTCCACAGGTACAAGACCCATTAACGAAGCTAAAATAAGACTATATACAACAACAGTTTAGATGTACATATATATTTCTATACAAAATTCTAATAATCATAAAATAACAGTGTAATTAAGAACCAGCTTTTCAGCTGTTATAGGTAAAACGTATTAAAAATGTAAAATACAATTAAAATAAAGATAGAGTGTAAATATGATAAATCTAAAAGTTTCTTCCGTTTATCAAGTGCACACAAATTAAAATATCCACATACTCCCTCGTAACAAATGTCATAAAAAAGTGACTTTGTCAAGTGAATCAGTGCCGAAAAAATAATTATGATCGATTTGAATCTTCTTAGAAGTAAAAGTTATGACGTGATACTTCGAGACATTGAGTTTTAAAAGGATCGAGCCTTGGGGCACGCCGGAAGGGACGTTATTGTACAGTGAATTAAAACCATTTATAACAACCCTTTTTTTTCTTCTGGTCAAATATTAATTTAATAAAATAAAAAGGTTCCCATTAATTCCAAAACTCCTAGTTTTCTAATCAAGAGAGTATGGTTTATTGAGTCAAATGCCTTTGGGAAATCTACATATATACTATATCTAATTAGCTTTTATTATCCACATATTCAAGAAGATTGGTTGTTGTTGACCGGCCTTTATAAAACCCATGTTGACTTTCTACAATGTAAGGTTTAACATGATTAAAAATCTGAATGTAGACAGTTTTTTTCAAAATTTTTAGAAAACAAAGGTTAAAGTGAGACAGGCCTGTAGTTCAAAGCTTTGTGTTTTTCAATCCTTTTTCAGATCAGTCAGATTTTCAAATCTGTCCGTTTGAGCCAAAATTTCCGACATCAATGTTATTTAATTTCCAGTTGATTAATTTTCATTCTTTGTACATCAATGGTGAACGGCTAGAAATAAGACAGGGACTTCCGGTGTGTTGTGGTTGTTTAGATCGTTTTCACCATGTGCAAAACCCATTAATCATTTAAAGCTGTTTTCTTTCAAATGTACGAGTAAAGACATGTTTCTGAGAAGGTAATTTGATGTGTTGAGAAAAAGGCTTCCCGGAGCATTGATATCGGTATTATTAATAAACGTATGATGGTAGATCATTGTGTACACCAAAGCCTGCTTTTCTAAATTTGTTCTCAACATAGGCAAGTTTTGTTTGCCTTCTTCGCACCTACTTGTTATAAACGTATAATAGGTGGTATCTATGAGAAGAGACCTGTTCAAATATGGACGTATTTAGTCTTGGCAATATACACAAAAATCCAGACACATATTGGACCAGGAAGACTGCCAGAAGGCGTCGAGAGTTTGCTGAATAGGATGGTGAAAAAAACAAAAAAACTGAATAATGCAAAAAAAATTAAAAATTTAAACATCAATCTATTATGTTTTTACAGAAGTAGATCAGGTTTCCATGTCCAAAGAATATCATATAATAAATTAAAAAATGGATCACAGCGTGGTACAGGCAAGTCGTACAATACAGGCTTTATCGCTAAACAAGCGAAGTTCAATGAAACGCTCGACAAATGTTTGATTGCAAGTTAATAATCTCATCGGGACCGCGCGGTGGCTCAGTTTGCTGAGCGTTCGGATACTGAGTCCCCTTCACTATACCCGTAATAGGTTCGATCCCCCTATGTGCCTTATGTACATAAGGGAAGTTTTCCGGTGGCTGAGGAGTACGCGGATGGGTTTTGCGAGGTTTCTTTCCGGTTTTCCATCATACACCAGCAACACAAAATAGCCATATAGGTGAAATACTGTTGAGTAGAGTGTTAAACACTGATCCCATAAATAAATAAATGGAAAATTTAATCTATATATAGCTATAAATGGTAAAAAGTTCCGTTTCTATATTTATAAAAAATATCTGTAAATGGCCAAAAATTATCGCTAATTATAGATAATGCTGGTGTTTAACGTCGTACCCAATGGTACTATAGTGGAAATGCTGGACGATATGGTGTCAAAACCCCTTTGCAATTCCCGCAGCCGCCGGAAAAGCGTCCATCTATACCAGGTGATAAGTTGAGGAGGCAATGGGGGTGGAGTACTATACACGACTTTTCTACAATTCGCAAGTCAATTGATCAAAAACAGAAACTGAAAGCAATCCCAAGATCGTTTTTATGGTGACGTGGCATATACCACATTACTACAGCGGGTAAATAAATGTTCTGTAAACATCTCAAATATCACTTATTTCAAAGTATACCGACTTCATGCTCTATTTGAGCTACCAGCCAACCTTAAAGGGATCGGGTTGTTTTTTGCGTTTTCTTCAATTTGTTTGAAACTGGTTTTAGCAACTAGCCCGAAACCTTGCTTATACCCAGAAATTGGAAATCCATCAAGTTATGGTTTGTTTTGCAGACTCCTGTTTATTCATACTATCCAACAACTAAACACATATTTAACCAGTCCACCTATCGAAGCACAACGGAATCACTTTAATTTGATAATCAGTTTATGAACCATTTACCGCCCATGTAACAAACGTACGACCATAACGTTCTCAACCATTAGCTTTGCATACTATACATTTCTGTTGACGAAATTAAACACTTTCATTGATATACCAAACGTTAGATGGTTACGTTTCAAAACATGTGCTGTTCTAGTAACAAGCCATTTGTTTTCAGCTGAGTACGTAACTAAGTAGGCCTATTTACTGTTCACCCACTAAACAAACAGTTGCTTGCATGAGAAACCATCTGCTGGTTAAATAATTAACTGTTAGTTGTTGTTTATAAACCATCTATGTGATTAATTACTTTGCTATTTAAGTGACCATTAACGTAACGTGCCTTATTTTTTAGATAATCTTCGTAAGGTAGAGCAGATTCTGGTTCAGAAAATTTCGCAGGCTGAGACGCGGGGATCGAACAGATTGCTCTAAGGCCCAGACAGTTAATATGAATGGTTAGCTGAAAATGTCTGACCCTCAGAGAACCGAGTCGGCTGTCCGTTGATAAATGAGTTTCTGGTGAGGTTATAATAATGCTCTGCTCACGTAATAAGGCCAGTATGGGATTAAGCTATATTGAACTAAGATCCAACTTGCGGTTTAATCAGTGTATTTTCATTAGCCAATAACTAATCTTTCGCAGTCAGAAACAATGGATTTTCTCGGAGCTGTATAAAACAAATGAAATTCACCGAACATATATTTTATCCGTACACCTGAATAAACCAGACAGGTTAAACTGATCGGAAAGGAGCAGTTTGTGGCAAGAACGCAATTTTGATAAGTTTTGATACTTTCAGACATTTCTACGCCAGCAGGGATTCGGGAGGAGACTTTGCTGGCCTGGTGCCCGCTTTATTATTGAAAGTATTGGATTATATTGAAGACAGTTTTTCTCTTCACAAAGACGAGAAGCGTACATTCCGTAGGCTATCTCAGCTACAGTGCGTGCAAACATGAACACTTCTTGGGCACCACTAATGATATGTAGTCGGTTATATTTACAGTGTAGCAAGTCAGTTTTCCGTAGTTGTCTTTATTTCTAGAAACACCACAATTCCATTCAATAGAATCATTCTTTTAAAACAAATACACTCTTAATGGAATTTGTGTGGAACATTGTGGTAAAAGGGGCTTTACATTCATATAAGTTTATTTGTAATATAAATCACTTATGAAAAAGTTTCTTTAAGAAATATAATTGGACAACAAAAAAGAACGAAATGTATATATTTGAACATTTTAAAACTTTCTTTGTATCGTATACGTTCGACTTATTGGGTAAGTTATTTACAACTGACTCATCTCAATCTTAAAGAACGGATAGTTTTGAATGAGAGTCGATGACAATACGTCATGCCGCCAACGGATGAATTTGTCGTTCTGAACTGCATCATCTGGTTTGCATTTCGCTATCAGTTATAAAAGAAAGTATTTGTTACACAATAAAAACAAAATCTGTTCACTAATAGATGCCTTTTTCACAATAAGTCATTTGATAATCAGTTTATAAATCATTTATTTTCCATGTAATAAATGGACGACCATAACTTTCTCATCATCTTTTGCATAATATACATTTCTGTTGACAAAATTAAACACTTTCATTGATATACCAAACATTATATGGTTACGTTTCAAAACATTTGCTGGTCTAGTAATAAGCCATTTGTTGTCAGTTGGGTAAGTAATTAAGTAGGCCTATTTACTGCTCAATTACTAAACTAATAGTTGATTGCATAAGGAACCATTTGCTGGTAAAGTTTGTTTGTCTGTTTGTTTGTTTGATTGGGGTTTTACGCCGTTCTCAAGGTTATTTCACTTATATGGCTGCATGCCAGCTCAATCGGTGAAGGAAAACACCGTAAACGATGCTGGCAACATGCAAGACAGGACAAAACATTTAGATAACATTAACAAAACAGGACACCACAACAAATCAGCATCCTGTGCCCCTTAGTTCAGAGAGCACAAGGGCACAGGAGGCTCCCACCCAACTGGTTAGATAATAAACTATCAATTGTAGTCGTTATAAGTAAGTTGTTTAAGGTATACACCATGTATGTGATTAATTACTTTGCTATTTAAGGGACTATAAACATATCGTGCCATATTTTGAGATAATCTTCGTAAGATAGAGCCGATTCTGGTTCAAAACGTTTCGCAGACTGAGACGCATGCGGGTATCGAACAGATGGTTCCAAAACCAAGACACTGACTGTGAATGGTTAGCTGAAAATATCTGACTCTCAGAGAACCGAGTCATCAGTGTATTTTCATTAGCCAATAACTAATCTTTCGCGGCCAGAAAGAATGGATTTTCTCGGAGCTCTATAAAATAAATGGAAATCACTGAATATGTATTTGATCCGCACACATGAATAAACCAGACCGGTTAAACTGGTCGGGGAGGAGCAATTTGTGGCCAGAAAGCATCTTGATATTTTCAGACATTTTTACGTCAGTAGGGATTCGGAAGGAGACTTGACGGTCTGGTTCCCGTTTCATTATAGACAGTATTGGATTATATTGAAGACAGTTTTTATCTTCACAAAGACGAGAAGTGTACATTCCGTAGGCTATCTCAGCTACAGCGCATACACACATAAACACTGCTTCGGCAGCACTAAGTATATATAGTCGGTTTTATTTGCAGTGTAACAAGCCAGTTCTCTGTAGTTGTCTTTATTTCTAGTATTATAATGACTACAATTCCATTCATTGGAATCCAATTTGTGTGGAACATTACGGTAACAGGGGCTCTACATTCATATTAGTTTATTTATAATATAAATCGCTTATGAAAATGGTCAAGTTTCTTCAAGAAATATGAACCGGACAACATAAAAGCACGAAAGTTATTTATTTTAATCTTTTAAAACTTTTCTTGTTACCCTTTACGTTCGACTTAATTTGTAAGTTAGTTACCACCGACTGACGTCACTCAAAGATAATGGATAGTTTTGTATGAGATTCGATGACAATACGTCATTGCCAACGGATGAATTTGTCTTTCTGGACTGAATCGTTCGGTCTGCATTTCTCTATCACAGTATTGAATTATATTGAAGACAGTTTTTATATTCACAAAGACTCTTTCTCCTCAACACGTGAATCGTACATTCAATATAACGGTTACAGTGCCTCCAAACATGAATCCGTCTAGTAAACAAATAAGTAGTCTGTTATATTTATGCAGTGTAACTAGTCAGCGATTTGTAATTGTTTTTTACTTCAAGTATTAAAATGACCTCAATTCCGTTCAATTAATACAAAGATGAGCCATTCTTTTTAATACACTCCTAAAGCAGTCGATGTGAATCATCAGTGACCTTCAGCTTATATAATTGTATTTACAATATAAATCACTTTTCTTAGAGAAAACTGAACTTGACAAAAAAACGACAACACGAAATTAGTATATTTTAACATTTCTGAACCTTTCTTTGTATTGTATACGTTCGACTTATTATGTAGTTTAAGATTTAATGACAAAACGACATGCCAGCGGGTCAATTTGTCTTTCTGAATTGCATCATGGCTACAAATTGCATTTCGCTATCAGGTATAAAATAAATATTTGTGGCAA
>JAVFBZ010159975.1:0-17886 GCA_032466195.1 Katharina tunicata | reverse complement strand
CCCCCCCCCCCCCCCCCCCCCCCCTTTTTTTTTTTTTTTTTTCCAAAGGCGCCATCGGCGCATTTTCAAAAGGTTTCGCGACCGAACGACCGATATGCCAGTCCGCCCCTGCTCCTTTACAGGGTAGAGGGTGGGGACTCAGCAGCCATATATACCATTAGGTATCCCTTCAGTTTTACGTGAGAATGTATTGGAGATAGAACAACACGGTGCACAAACTATAAGAGAAAGTTGTGTGTGTATGTTATATGTGTTTGAATGTAATTAATTGTTTGTTAATATTGATGGTTAAATATGCGTAATTAATAATAGGCGGCATTTTTGATTGGTTGATTCATATATTGATCAAGATAATTGGTTGGTTTGTTGATTAATTGATTGATTGATAAATTGATTGATTAATTGATAGATTGATTGATTGATTGATTTGTTGATGTATTGATTGATTTGCTGATTGGTTGTCTCTTAATTAGTTGGTTAGTTGATTGACGGTTAAAGCGCAAATTATCGTGAAAATAAAGATCATTTAATTTGCAAAAGACTGTATCTAAAACTAGAATCCTTTGCAGCCGTATCAAAAACCATACGAAAACCATAAGAAATGTAGAATAACATAATATTTTATGGATAACAACGTCTTGTATATTTCAGGCGCAATGTTTCGGTCTAGTTATACCGTTTTCAAGCAGTGATTGACAATTTCGATTCTTGAGATTTAGTAATATACTAAAATAGTTGAGATCTGTAATCATTGCTTATTAAACGATGTGAGCAACTAGACCGAAACGTTGCCCAGGAAATATACCCGAAGTTGTTCATCCATATAATATTTGTTCTTCTAAGTGTTTCGATTTCTATATGCCTTTTATAGAAGAAATAAGAAATGTAATTTGTGAGTAAAACACCTTTGACCCATCTATAATTTCGTAAACATTCATGACTGCGATGGAATCATTGAATGAACAAGCGTAACAGATGTACTGATGCTACCATAAAATACCATTTTATTTGTGGAGTTTTCTCGGTGACCAAACGCGAGGATCAGAGGTATGCTGTCTATTGGCTTTGAATCACACGGCTTGCCTATGTTGTTATATGACTCATCCATGTGAGAGTACCTGTCCTTTGACGTCACTAGTGTCATGGTCAATAGCTTGTCGTTACTTTTTGTAATACACGATGCCCTTAACAATCCGGCACTGCAATGTTATTTTCACACAAATACTATTTACTTATCAACCCAAACCTGGCTATAATATTCTCACAGGTCATTTATATCAGTGCAATTACTATGTATGAGGTATTTTCCACTATATCTGTTATAGGACTACACTCGTGGATAAATTATATAAAAAAAACAAAGATTCAATCTCTTACGAGTTTACGGTTGAAGGGTATATATTTACAATTGAAAAAAAGAAATCACATTGCTTAAATATTATACAGTAAAAGATACAAAACATCGCGTGTTGAATTTTGGCAATATGCGTATGGCCTAGTGTACATCTAATTGGAATACTGAACCCTTGTCGGTGTGCCATAGAACGTGGAGTAAGTCTGTTCGTCCCGTTTACATTACATGGAACGTTCTCTTCGGACTCTCGACATGAGTGGATAGCTACCATGTGATTCCGTTGAGCACCACCTACCATAAGTACGATCCGAGATCTGTGCCAGACAAAATCTGTATGGAAGCCAAGCACCAACAGGAACTGAAATGTATTATACAATTAAAACACTTTTCCCGTGTTACGTTAGCACTGTAAATGAACCCCGTCCTCTAATTTCACAATGGATATCTATAGGTGAAGCCTCTATTATAGCCGTAATACAAGTTTTGCAGGTCGAAGTTGGTCGATGGCTCTGTCCATGCTGGGAGCCACATTTGCCCAAGGTTCACATTGTGTACTTTGTCTGAATAGGAGTTGAAAGAAATGAATTGTTTTTGTGACAACGTGTCCACACATGAAGTCTGTTTCTCACTTTCTAATATTTTGTCCACAGAAAAGTCAGTATGTTTCGTTCTTGGTGATGTTTTGGTAACCCCCCTGTTGTCGAATTTGGGAACAGAATTGGTGGTGACAGAATTGCCTTGTGCCGAGCAATGCTGCAGAACACCGCTACGGTATGGCCAGTAAAATGGTGACGAACTAATGGCAACGTTATTACAAGGTGGGCTGTTGTTTACTAACTGGACACTAGTATAATTATATGGTGTCAGTCTGTTTCTCTGTGCTGCGTTTGGGCGTCTCCTGAGTTTCCCCGTGGTCCCTCCTATATAGACGTCCTGACATGAAGGGTCGAGCATCCAGTAATTACCCTTACCTGGGTCCTCGTAATGGCGGGCAACTTTCACAAAACATTTGTTCAGACTCAGATTGTGACGAATGGAATTCTGCCAGCCCTGTTTCTTACTCTTGTAGTAGGGGTAATTGGTGATGATATACTGGTAGATAGTACTGAGAGTAGCCCTCTGACCGGGGCTCGCTCGTATCGCCATCATTATTAGGGCGTTATAACTAAACAGGGGTTTCTCGCATTTCTTTTGAGGAATTTCAGGATCGAGTCCAAGGAAGTCACTTGGTGGAGATTCATCAACACGCTCGCTTCCCGGGCTAATAGAATGATTTGTGGAATCCATTTGTTGCGACTCCTCGGTTGATGTTGAATGTTTCCCCGTCCATTCCTCGTCACTGAAATCCACAGATTCTATATCAATTAGCTCAGCGTCTTCATCGTAACGACTCTCTATTGTTCCAGAGTTCCACACAGGGTCTTTATCTGAGAGGTTATCATATGTTTTAACTCTCACGTCTGCTGGACATTTTTCCATCTTGTTGGTGTTTCGTAATACAGATAACATAAATCAGTTCGCCACAGATAGTATCCCAATTGGTTTTCGGATTTGTAGGACTAAAATTCTTACATTTGATTGCACGGTACGAGAAAATGCAACGACAAGTTGCACAAAATGGCAGATATTTGGACTTTCGCCTAATTTCCCCTGGAATGAACTGTGTACGTTAGATTCTTAGAAATGCTGAAGGTAAGCAAACCTCCAAGTCTTATAAAGCCTTCTCCTTCACACCATGGTATTTGGGAGCCAATGGGCACACATGACCACCCATGTGGAACCGGGAGGAACCCTGTGGGCCAGTAAAATAAAATCAGAAGAGTACTAAAGGGCTATTGTCAATTGAATACCAATAGATTTAGACTACCGTGAGAGCGTTAAGTGCGTAAACAAACATATTTGATCCGATTAATTGAATTATAAAATAAATTAAATTGACAGAGAATAGTGTTGATGTTATAAAAACATAGGCTTTTTTGAATACTTAATTGTATGAAGTGCGTGTTAATACGCTTAATAAATAGATCATAGGAATCCAAGGCTAAACCCGCTTAAGAATTATCTAATCATAATTCCTGATTCTCTCGTAAATAATGAGTCCCGTTCTCACGGAGGTATTAACCATTATCAAAGAACCTCGTAAGTCAATTGAATGAGAAACATCTTCGTATTTATGTAAACAAAATGTTTAGTAACTCTCTATACCACTTAATAATCTGTACTTATAATCCGGAAGTTTGTTTTCGAAATTTTAAAGGCAATTTCTGGGCAAAAAATATTTAAATATATAGTAAAACGTAGACGTAATAACTATCGATTGACGTATTCTTTCAATTGTGATGACACTCGATCGTAAATAGTAAACCGATAAATGGCTTTAACCAAATCATGTTATGTACCACCCTAACGTACCAACCGGTTCATCTTCCATGGGTCACATATTGAGAAGTGAGTTGAAGTGCATTCCATTGGCACATATTTTTTGAAAATATTAGATGAAAACTGTTTAATTCCAAAATGTCTCGGACGTTTCCCAAAGATCAGTTTTGAGGCTTTACTTTCAGTGGTCATTAATGATTTTCCTTATTTCCTTCATAGTTCTTCCTTATTTGCTTATTGATTACGCTAAGCGAATTGTAAAGCTCTGATTGGTGTTAACTATTCCGTCCCAAAAGTTTCTATTTCAAGTTCATTTCTTTCTATGTCGATATTTAAACAGCACTTAAAGCAAAATACCAGCGATTTTCGGCCCGATTTCAATATTTTTCACATTTATTTTAAAGATATATCCCTATACTTTATTGGCACCAAAGTCAGCATAACGGAGAACGAACTATTTGAATATCGCGATGGAGACTTCATCGGTTCACAAATACAACGACCTTAACGTGATAGTAAATATTAGTTGACACTAACGGAGAACGAACTATTTGAATATCGCGGTGGTGACTTCATCGGTTCACAAATACAACGACCTTAACGTGATAGTAAATATTAGTTGTTATCTCCGTATACATATAAGTGTATTTCAGTGATTTATTTGTAATGCATATGTATATACGTAACGACAGGACGTTTCAAAACAGTTAACTTGCCTCAGATAATATCTGCATGTCGTTGCGGTGCCATGTCAGTAGTGGCGAGGTTTACCGTGTTATTGAGATCTCAGAATTTTTCTAATAATCTCGGGTATAAAAGTTATATATTTACTGACTTAGAGTCTTTATTTGAATGTGGGTTCATATAAACACACAATTGGAAATCGGTTTTAAAATATTAAAAAAAATATAAAAATATAACGGGTTTTATAAAGGTTGATATCCTGATGATTTGGATTTTTAATCATTTAAAATATTAAAATTAATAACTAGGTTAATTTAATACTATTCTGGTCATCTGGATAGAATTTGCAACTGTATTCTTCGGTTAACTTATTCTCTAAACTAAGTTTGTACTCTATAGGTATGAATATTTCTTCATATGCTATGTTACAAAAAATAAAGTTATGATTATAAATTAGAGACTACTGTTAAGTTGTAAGATGAGGTTGTTGTTTCACGCTGAAATCCTATAAATAGAATGATTGTTTAAGCTTAAGGTTTTCCCTCTGGATTCGTAGCTGGGCTATATCCCAATCTCCTGCAAATCTTTTTTTTTTTGTTATATATATAATATGATAGGCATTTCTTGGAATTTGATGTCGATAAAATCGATTGATTTACTGTCAGTAGTATAAAGAAGCATAAATGTGAAGATAATGTCGATGCTGTGTATTGTTAAGGCAATTCAACTGTGAATAAAAACAATAATAATCGTCTTAGTGAAAATGCACATTTTTAGGGAAACTTGTAAGTATGAGTTTGATATAATAACGCGTGAGGATATATTTAGTTTAAAATTGGTATCTTTTCTTCCTAAGAAACTATGTACCGATCGAGCATCCTAAAACACTATGTACATATCGAGCATCCTAAGACACTATGTACCGATCGAGCATCCTAAAACACTATGTACATATCGAGCATCCTAAGACATTATGTACCGTTCGAGCATCCTAAGACACTATGTACCGATCGAGCATCCTAAGACACTGTGTACCGATCGAGCACCCTAAGACACTATGTACCGTTCGAGCATCCTAAAACACTATGTACCGATCGAGCACCCTAAGACACTATGTACCGATCGAGCATCCTAAAACACTATGTACATATCGAGCACCCTAAGACACTGTGTACCGTTCGAGCATCCTAAGACACTATGTACCGATCGAGCACCCTAAGACACTATGTACCGATCGAGCATCCTAAGACACTATGTACCGATCGAGCATCCTAAGACACTGTGTACCGATCGAGCACCCTAAGACACTATATACCGATCGAGCATCCTAAGACACTTTATACCGATCGAGCACCCTAAGACACTATGTACCTATCGAGCATCGTAGGAGACTATTACCGATCGAGCACCCTAAGACACTGTGTACCGATCGAGCATCCATGCTTCCTAAGACACTATGTACCGATCGAGCATCACTTCTTTTTTTTTTAAACAAATAGCAACAAATACCCATAATCTTATAATTTGTTTCGCCCAATGTCTCAATTAACAAATCTATTGTCCATAAAATTTAATTTCTGCAAGTTACATTCAAAAGCCAGTGGAATAAATTAAACCCTTTCGGGGTTTCTTCTCCGGCCATAACAAAACCTTTAAACATGTATATTTAATTTTTGTTTAATAAGAATGGTATAATTTATTTTAACTTTCAATCTGTCCAGTGTTATGGTGAATAGAATAAATACAATTAAAACAAATAATAGTTTTCTTGTACTTCAGAAACATTAGCTGTGGGACTTTCTTCAAACAATTCGATTGATTCAAGTTATTTCGGTCAACCTAACTTAACGAAAAGCTACGAATTCCAGCGTCTTTATTTAAATCTTTAAAGGAGGATTGTCAGTGCCGTGTATCAATACAACCAGCTGACACGGCCAAGGGATATATATGCCAGTGGTAATCAGTAGATTTTGCTGACAGATGTCGTTTTCTTAGGGATGGTATTTAATGATGTGGCACCTCTTTATAAACAGTACTAATTACACGTTAGCTTTACTGTTTACTATCTACAAATTGCCCCACTCTTAATCATCCAATCGGTTTAAGTATATTACATGTGTTTATTGCCCGGAGACCAAGATCCGCCCATAGCTACAGGCTAAATTCGTTAAGACCCGCCAATCCACAATGCTATAGAAAATGCAGGTTTTGCATTAAAATAACCAATTCGATAAATTAGAAAACTGAAACAGCTAAGATATCGTATGGAAATTGTGGAAAAAGTTTGTTCTCCATAAACGTTTTAAGTAAGTTCTTTCACAGCACTGTGGAATTTGGTGGAAATAGTCAAATCTACAGGTATAGGTTACATTGTTTCCATAATCAGGTAGAAATTACCAGCACCAGTCTTCGGCATATGGTGCCTTGAATAGGTGACAATCTTTATCTTTTCTTCATGGAAAAATCGTTTTTAAGATGTTTCGTTTCAGGATAGACCTAGGATTTATATCTAGCGGGATCGTTAAGAAAAAAAAACAGTATTGTAAACTGTTCAAAATTACAGAAACAATTTTCAAAGAAATTGTCGACAGAGTGTTTTTTTTTTTATTTATTAATCTTAAGATTAGGCAAAATACTTGTAGCAATTATCTAAAGCAGGAGGCGAGAAAAGTTGATAATGTTGTGTTGATGCGACCAAATAATTTGATCGATATATGTCTCTGCATAGATTTGTTATTCAAACCGTCTTCGTTGGAAAGCTAGTTCTCTCGAGTCGTGCTGTTTGCAAACTCAATAAACTATAATTAAGTCGTGAATATAAGGACGTCATGGTGTGACACACGGTAGGCAAACAACACACAATGATCCTTCTTAAGGAGTCTTCACGACAGCTCTTACAAATAGCCCTCAAAAGCTAACAATAACCCCTGGAGGAAAACATGGAAATCACAATGGTATCTACAGTTTGATCGTTTAATTGTAAGCCAATGAGATGCAGCTTAAGCACAAACAAACCTTATTTGAGTCTCACAACAAACACTGTATTGCTGATCAACCGTCTCCCACATTCACGGTTCGTTGGTTAGTCTTATCGCATGGTCTGTCAGTGGAACCACGCTTCTAAAAGCGCCAATGGTAACCCTTTGTTGGCCTGTAAATTAGTACAACTTCTGACAAATTGAACTGATAATATTCCGATCTCCGATTAGGGTTACAGATTTTAGATAGACACCAATCGTCAAATTAGGCTAAGCATTCGCCGAATGAAAGAACAGTTGCGAACAAAAGTTTTAAGGTTTTTTAAGAGCTGTTTATGGTAACAACCAGAACATATGTCATAGTGTTGATGACTGACCGGATTTCAAAGAGAAGGCAGATTCACATTACAATGGAAACACGAAAATAAATATATTGTCATTTTTTAATCGTATCGTTGAAAACATTTTTCTTCCAGGTTTTAAAATAAATGTTATCCCCAAGCAAGCAAATATTGTCTAATTTAATAACAAACTCAATAATATAAACAAAAATGGATAACGAGAAATTCGCCATGCCTAAAATATTACCCTCCGCTGCCGCTGCTACTTTAGGTGTGAGATAGAAATCGTCTCAATATATTAAACAAAAGACTCAATTTTGAAGGCTTAACTTACACGCACTAAAGAAACCAATGCAGACCAGTGGAAGAAAGAAATAGATCACATATGTTTGACTGCCATTCAATTGACCGAAAGAATAAAATGCTACCCAGCTTCAATGATTAGAACTACTTTATTTACAAATATTCCTCAACACATCAACGAATCTTCTGAGAAATTTTCCTTCGTCATAAAGGCCCCACAGCTGGTGCTTTAGCCGGGAATGTTCCTTGATATGACGAGGAAATTTGTTGGGTTTATCCTGGACAATGGAACCAACTGACCTTCCACAAACACGCAGACGTTGTGTGTGTGTTACGGTCAGTTCAGATATATTATTTGAGGTAATAATTTAAAGGCTGTATTTCTGTGACGATGGGTTTTAGCTATTAGGCCACGACATTTCCCGAGTTTGTATTTCGTGAAACGCTCGTAAAAGCAACCTAAATGTTCCAATTTCTGGTTGAGTTTTGAAAGCATTACAAATAATAAAATGACGATACACCATACTTTCAGTCCAGTAATGTGTTGCCTGAAGTGTTACATACCGACATATAAACTAAAAATAGATTGTCTTAAGCCTCTCACTTTAATAACATAATATTTGATAAAAAGTTCTTATTATTTTAACAGAATATCTAGTTTTATTGTTCTTTGGTATGTGAAATTGAAGAACAGAAACAGGTTTGAAGACTGAGTTAGTATGGTCATGTGTATTTACTACCTGATATAAGACGACTGTGTTCAGGTGTAATGTTTGTTAATCCACATACACCTGGGACAATTAATCTCGTTAATCTCTTTCACTAATCGACAGCAGGCGGTGGAGTTACTAGCTTACCGAATATAAATTATCAGCACGATTAACACTTTATTAAAGAAATACAAACCAAATTTTAAACAAACACACAAATTTGAATTTCTCTTTGAAGCACCTGCTCCTGCTGTTTCATCACTGACAAGCACTTTTGCTGAGACCACATAAGGCAGTTGGGCGGTAAGATCTTAGATGGGAATCACAAGGAGAACAGACTCTCCTCAGTTCTATGAGACCATACACACTGATTGATTGACTTTATTTCTCTGAACCACAAGCGGCGGTATAAGAGATACATATACATAGTGATATAGACAAGAACATGTTATAGATTATTTATATTAAACTGTTTAAGGATAAACTTGATAAAGTTGTCTGGAAACATTAATCTGTCCATTAAAAAACCTTTCAATGTGGGCATCGGCAGTTCGCTCTGAAAGACGAGGTACCATAGAAGCTCGCTGTGATGTAAAATAAGGGCAGTGAAATAAGTAATAAATTTCGTCACCTACAGTATTTCTGTTACACATTGTACACAATCTATTGTTATAAGGAACACGAACACTGAAGAGCGCGTTCCTTAAACCCCCAATACTGCCTAATTGGAATAAAACTACCATTACAAGTTAATTTTTTTTTGGAGGGGATAAATAGTTCCTGAAATAAAAGTGTTTTTCTGCTTGTTTTAGTTTTCTCCTGGTGCACAGTGTTTTCTGTATCACTGTTTACTATTGGTATGGAACGGTTGAATTTAGGGTTATAGCCATTAAGATATATAAGGCCGAACAGGTCCACTTTAGCGTATGAAAACTGTTAATTGAGGTGATGTTCGGCTGCTGTTTACACAATGAAGCTGAACTCAATGACTGCTATGAGCTTCAAGGGCCGCTATTTGTGTTACCTTTGAGGCGCGTGACCGTGTAACTGATAACGGTAGACTGACATATCTGCTTGATGTTTCGAGTGCGCTATAAAATTAACACAACCCTTACAATACGTCTTGTTATGAATTAATTGAGGTCTTAATCCAATTATCGCCAAGTATTACTTAGACTACACATGGTGAGCATTATACAAACTGAAAGGGGAAGTAAAAAACAAAGTCATAGTCAAATTACAGACACTACCAACCTGTTGACAAAGCTGCTATTACATTTTTTGTAGGATGTCTCGCATTTCTTGAAAGTCACTTAAATTGAACTTCTGTACGTAAAAGGTATGGTAGACCGTTTGTGTCATGATTTATGTATGTTTTTCTTGCAGATCAAAAAAAAAATAAAAAATTAACGAAAATTAAACCCTTGCAAATCAGAAACTGTAGAAATGTACAGAAACAAGTTATATGTCTCATCCACAACAATTTAATACATTTGCATTTCAGTGACATGATTACTACAACAAAAGTGGCATGAAATGTCCACCATACATTTTACCGACAACAGTTCAGTATAAGTGGGTTAAAGTGCAAAACGAGTAATCCTACAAAAAATGTGATAGTATAGTTTTGGTATCAACTTGATATGGTCTATAATTTGACTGTGACTGTGTTTTTCGTATCCTTGCCCTTTAAGGCTGTCCACGTAATTAGATGCGGGTAATATTAACCATTCTCTTTATTGTCCACATCTCTCACAAAGATGGTTCGTCGAGCCTAATAATTCGATTCTTTATGTTCTTATGTTCTTAAAAAAAAAAAAAAACGATATTTAGTATATGTAATTGCCGGAAAAGCTCTTTTTAAACCCAGGAACTGTGTTTTAGTAGTTCTTTTAACATACTTTTGAAAATTATTTACGAAACAAAAAGTTTCGTTGATCCATATTTTTTCAAATATATAAATGTTAGTTTTAGAATGAGGTTTTTGTGTCGGATCCACACCTTTATTAACTCTTCTATGTAGCACATCCTTGGATTCTTTTATATATTCTTTTTTACATTATGTACCATCTTTACCACACCCAATATCGTCGGCTCCATCTTAATTACTTTTAGAGATCAGAATATGATACATTCGGAAATCGAGTCCCATATTTTGATCACCCCATGACATATCGTTTCGAATACTTAAATTAAAATGCTGTCTCTTTTTCTAGTCCTTTGGACATTTCCTGGATCCTGTTCAAGATCTTTATCATAATTAATGTCTTTAATAAATTTTGCAAATACACCAATCTATCGACCAACCTACGCATCAGCAGCCGACAAACCCTGGGGACAACCTACCGATCAGCAGCCCACTACCCAGGGAACAACATACGCATCAGCAGCCGACAAACCCTGGGGACAACCTACCGATCAGCAGCCCACTACCCAGGGAACAACATACGCATCAGCAGCCGACAAACCCTGAGGACAACCTACCGATTTGCAGCCGACAGCCTTGGGGACAACATACAAATGGACAACCCACAAACCGTTGTGACAAGCTGCCAATTAGGAGCTCACAACCCTGGCGACGACCTACCGATCAGAAATATATATATAGGCGAGAATATATGTATAGTTGCCAATTAATATACGACGAATGCGATAAGGGATACAGGGTGATTGAAAACATTTGCATACATTAGATTGTCACGAGATCTTTGGATGAAGGCTGCTATGATCATGATATATGACCTACGTCTCCTTAGCAGGATGGTGCAATTCGTTAGCTCAAAGAATAAGGGACACCCATCTATTCGCCACAGGTGTGTATTTGATTAACATCTCAATCTAAATATCACTCAAATAAGATTACAGGTGCGAGTTGATTCACGAGTTGACTGTGATGACCTAATAAAGAGAAGAGAACTGATACTTGTCTATAATTTATTCGCGAATCTGACGATATACAAGAAAGATCACTATTAACGTTATCTGTGATCGCTCAATGCGGAGAATTATTCCAACATAGCCTATTCAAAGTATTGTTATTCCATTCGAAACTCTGCTTATTCAAGAAACAAACAATTATGGTAAAGTAGTATATTTCTCAACTGTACATGGGCGAGTACATGACCATATAATAATACATGTAGGCCAATGAAACGTGTTCTTTCATTAACCATCCACACCTGCGGCGGTTATAAATTCGTATTTTAAAAAAAATTGCATTGTTAATTTTCAAGGGATGTATAATTTTGGGTCTTTGATATAATATGTATTATTGCTTTATTACTCATATGTTTTCGTATTCCTCGAAAATAAAATAAAAAACATTGGGAAAGTTCAACGTCTTTGTTGGTGTTCTATGCTGCCGCTGTTGTCTCCTCCGCTGCCGCTGTTGTTTCCCCGGCTGCCACTGTTGTTTCCTCCGCTGCGGCGGCCGTTGTGGTCTCCTCCGCTGCCGCTGTTGTCTCCTCCGCTGCCACTGTTGTTTCCTCCGCTGCCACTGTTGTTTCCCCGGCTGCCACTGTTGTTTCCTCCGCTGCGGCGGCCGTTGTGGTCTCCTCAGCGACTGTGGTCTCTGCAGCCACGGTGGTTTCGGCAGCGGCCGTGGTCTCTGCATCCACGGTGGTTTCTGCAGCAGCAGAGGTCTCTGTAGCCGGAGTGGTTTCTACAGTTGGGGAAGTTTCAGCTACAGTTGTGGTTTCTGCAACCGTTGTTGCTTCAGCAGGCGTTGTGGTCTCTGCGGCTGTCACGGACTCTGCAGCCGCTGACGTTTGTGCCACCGTAGAGGTTTCAGCGGCTGTGGTGGATTCTGGAACTGATGAATAATTCGAAATATGGGTTGGTCAATGTTATTGAATTTAAGTGATTCAAAAGACATAAAACTCGGAACGAGGTTATTCATCTTTGATTTAAAAACTAGTAGAACGGAAACAGTATACGTTACAATGAATATATTGTTTTTACATCTAAAGCGAGCAACAAGGAAGGGATCAGTGTACAAGGGTATACATCGGCTTGACAGGGCCAAAACTAAGGCCAAGAGACACATTTCCCCACTCAACCTGCCTCCCGAGTAAAACCTCTCGACAACAAAGACAAAACATGATTACCTGGGATGGCACAGAGTTCTTCTGTTATACATTGACCTTCTGGGTCTTCTACCAGGAAAGCGCTCAACTCTGGGAATTTGTCTTTCGGAATACAGGCACCATCACAATCCTCTAAAAGAAAAGAACACAAACAGACAAATATATAAGTGTGAGAGGAGGATTAAACACAAACTATTTGCTCAATAATATGTTTTCCGTTTGCAGGCCAATTAGTTAACGAAGATAAAATCACAGTGTAGTCGGGTGAAAACAATAAACAATAATAATAAGAATAATAATCGGGTGTATTTCAATAGTAAGGTGATGTTGCTATCGATTTTCAGCCCTGTTGGCAAATCCTAATTGACGAATCTTCTATAAATAAGTTCATAAAATTCAACTTGTACAATACAAAAACAACACTTAAAGAAAATTGAACTGTCTATGAAATAGCTGGAAGGAAAAGTAAGATACGACTACATTATACTCCAGCGTCTGACAAAACCTTTAGGTGTGATATATAAGGCTTATCATTACATCATTTTCGTATCCAGAGGTAAGTATTTTAACTAAGTAAATATACTTCTTCTCGGTAGAGAAAGAAGATATTTATAATTGCCAATCTATAACAAGGCACTTATAGGCTCATGGTGTGCATGCCTGTTTTATTTGCGTTCAGACCTATTTAGTTGCTTCTCACCTGCTGTGGCCTTAAACCAAAGAACTGCCTCAATGAGATTTCATTTCCGAAGATGACCTGGAGAATAATCAATATATATTTGGCTGACAGCGACTTACCGTAGACCATGCACAGCTCGTCAGGGGCACATAACCCAGTTGTATCCTCGGTAAAACTCTCTCCCAGTATAGAAAGCTTATTGGCTGGAACACAAACACCTTTAGGACACTTTTCTGAAATTATGTTATGACACAATAGATTTATTTATTTATTTATTGGTGTTTAACGTCGACCCAAGAATATTTTACTTATATGAAGACAGCGTTGCTGGTGTATCGTGGAAAACCTGATAGAAATCTCGTAAAAAAACGCCCCGCGATATTCGCGGCCACCGGGAATTCCCCTTATAAACTTAACGTCGACAAGGGGAAAACACAAGAAAAGATCTTATTGACTGAAACATATACAGCTTAAGGACAATTCTTTGAAGTCAAGTAATGATAAATAAATAGCTTATTGGCCGGAACTCTGAAAGCACGCAATGTTACGAACAGAAAATTGATTGATTGGCCGATTGATGACCAAGATATTTGTAAACATATCATGACGCAAACAAGTTATTGCAGCAGTTGTTATAAATTATCACCTGGTATGCAGCAGACTCCACCTGCGCATGTCTCCTCTGATTCCACAAACCCGGGCGGCTTGTCACATGACGCGCCACAAAACGCCCCGTCATCCGTAGGACATGCTGCAACAACAACCGATAAAGAATTAATTTATTCGTCAATTCATTTATATTATCACAGTGACAGATAAAGATATATAATGTCATTATATATAATGATATATGATGTCAGATAAAGATATAAAGATTTATCTTTATATGTAAAACTTAAAAAGTCGTCACTGCTGCCGACGGAGGTCAATTATGTAACTGTTGATGGAATTAAGTATTTGTTTAGCTTATATTTGAATAAGGACGTAAACTGAATTAGTTTAATGGTGTTGGGTAACCTGTTCCACACCTGAGGAGACATTCCTTTGATGTTATGTTAGGAAAGATTTGTCCGTGAGAAGGGTACCTGCATATTAAGGTTATGGCATCTAAGTACATATTGACGAACGTCCTGTAGGGAAGTCAAATATTTACAAACTTTGCAAGAGTGAGATTGTTTTGATAATAACGAAATTCATGCATTCAAGTTGAGAGCTGGTAAATATTGATTTGTGGTAAGGTAAGTCATTGCATTTGTTTAAAAAGCGGTTCGGTATGTGTTTGTCTGTCCATATAATGACATATAATTATAAAAGCACGCTTTTGTATGATACGTAGAGTCTTGAGGTGAGTGAGACATGTGTTTCCCCACAAAGCATTGGCATTAGATAAATACGGGTAAATAAGTGAATAATTTAGTCGACATGAGATGAGAGATGTTTAATAATGTCAATGATTCGGGAAATTTTCTGCAATTGCGTTCTACTATAATAAGTTCTACATATATAGAAAATAAACATTTTAACCTCCGAACAATAGCGACAGTAAGGACCATTGGTGAATGTGAGTGAGAATTATACAAAAAGTTGAAGTTACAGACTAAACATGTCGTGGCAAAATCTGAGTATTTAGCAAAGACAATCTTAAGAATTGGATATATTTCACCCGAAAATTCATAGACCACGAACAAATCAAACATGACCTGGAACAGACGCAGGAGAACAGCGATGCCAATTGCTAAAGATATCGGGTAGTGAGTTATGCAGCACGCGATGTTTACAGCTGACAGAATTAAAACCAAGTCAAAACCTAGTAAACAACCTAATAACAATTGCATACTAAGTGTAAAACTTGGTACAGTTCTAAGCTGTTATTGTTCAGAAAAATGTATTATTTTATCCTTATGTTTTATAAGTACTAGTGCTCTCACGTGGTGTACAAGAACATTTAAGACAAGAAACATCTACAAGCATCTGCGTATTCTATAGCCCGAATCCTTCTGAGACACAATGCCGAATATCATCTGATTTGTAGATTTTACACCCTTTTAAGTATGAAATATATGTGTTGAATTAAACTTTTTGAATTAACTTTCGTGTCTATGCCTCTATAAAGTAGGTTTGTATTTTGAATACAGACCACCAACACACTAAAAGCTCCACCAACGGGAAGTCAATATGTTGTATTACCGTGGGCGTCATGTCGATTATTACGTTTGTGAATAATCAACACAGTTAGAGGAATAAGAGCCATACATGTTTTTTTTGCGTAACAATTAATGAGTTTTGGAAAACACCTACCTGCCTGGACGAACGACACAGCGTTCAGAATGAGTACAATGATGTAAAGTGGCCACATGTCTGTCACAAAAAAACAGCTGGTTATAATAAAGCAAAAAAAAAGTGAGAAGTGATTTTATTCTTGGTCTAAACACCACTCCCTTCTTTTTAATTATTGGAGAAAGAAGCAATCATTGGATAGTGTGCCTCTCCAGTAAAGGCCATGTCAGATTTTAGGGATGGTAATACTATTACCGTACTTTTACTTTAAACTACTTGGCTGATTTCGCCAGGTATATTTCAGAAACAGGAGTATATGTAGAGACTGGTACTAATATATATATATATTTATATTTATAAAGAGTTATCACACTGGCACAAGGATATCGACTAATTAAAGTCGATAAATAATCTCATATATATAAATATACATATATATTTAATAAATGTAGAGAAAGAAGATTTTGCTTGCCTCCACCAGGATTCGAATAAATTATATCGTCTAACAATTGAATGGTTATACACAGATTTCAGTTCGTTTTATCGCAGCCCAATGCAGGAGAAATTAGCTCATTTTACAATGCATATAGCCAAGAAAAACGAATTAGTATAAATGTAAATGTTACCTGGTTGGAATTAAAGGCTGGCACGCCAGTTTGTGCTTTGATAACACGGAAATTCATAATCAAAACTTAGTTGGACTTTGGCACAAAAATGTACACAGTGTGCAGGCATACAAAGTGGTGTCATGCGACAGAGCCGTGTCGCCGTTTTAACTAATAAATTCATTTGTAATGGCTCAGGGATTTACCTGCTGTCTATTCAGAACACGGTTGAACCGTTCTCTGTAAATGGTTCCCAGAGTCATTGCGGATCGAGATCCAGACTCCTCTGAAAAGACTAACAGAATTTCCCAGTCAAAACAGTGACTAGTTTTGAAAACATTGCAAACAAAGGCACTTTAGGGAATCGAACCCACGACCCGTGACCAGAGACCGAATGTTGAGCAGGTTGGTAACTTCTATGACTTCGCCAATGTAAGGGTTTCTTCTTTGGCCAAACGATTAATTCCTCGGCGGACCGAGCATCTATAACCAACATGTACTGATGCGCCTCTGTTAAATAAAATGAAAAAAGGCCCGAGTTAAAGTCCCCATGTTAACTCCCCTTAACAACTCGAGTCTCTCCTCGTTGTACAAAACATCACCACACGCCCTGCAACTTTCATTATTGATATCGCCGCCATTTCGACTAGTCGAGGCTTCTCGATGTGCGCAATCTGATTTGCGCCTACAAGTTTCAAGTCAGCCAAATAGATGCGTAACTGTGCCTTTTGATTATAGACTCTCCGTTATCCAAAATGTGGAATGTAGAGAATCTTGAGAGAAAAAAACTTGGTGTAAGGATCATTCAGTCCAGAGGCATTTACTGTCAGCGTTTCGTTGGCTCCATGGATCGTTGAGACAGTTCATGCGTCCCTGTCAACTAGCAAATTGTTCAGGACTAGTTTATTTTCTAAGGTACACGTTGAGGATTGACGTTGGTGCCATAGACCTTATCCCTCATATGATCTTTCGGGTAAAATCAGGGGCCTATCTTACAAAGCGAAATAAGCTTACGTTAGACTTATTTGTCTTGGCGACACAATACATTCATTGCTGGGCGTCAGGGCCCTATGCTAGACGTAAGCTGCCAATTCTTCGCAAGGCAGACCCCAGACGATTACATTTCAAAACAAGAAACGGATTTATACAGAATATTGATTTTGTTTGGTCATGCAACCTTAAATTCAATTGCAATTTGTGATTGAAAGATCTTTATCGGATGTTCCTGAAGTAGTGTCGTGCTTCAAAGCCTTAGTATATTTTGCAACCCTCAAGAATTCTTGTAAGGATACATGGACATGTCATGGACTGTAAATAAAATGTCAAGCCAAATACGCCCACATACCACATATGACATAGTGTCAATGCATATCATATGATCGTTTGTGTTATCCGTGCATATCTCCTCATTTGGAAAGCCAATGGAATTGTTTGCTTACAGTGGAACGAATGACAACTCTTGTAGTTTTGTCGGTGATTTAATGACTTGTT
>JAVFBZ010159964.1:0-12839 GCA_032466195.1 Katharina tunicata | reverse complement strand
AAAACACATTTATAAAGGGTTTGGGTCTACAAAACACATTTATAAAGGGTTTGGGTCTACAAAACACATTTATAAAGGGTTTGGCTCTACAAAACACATTTCTACGTTGAAAAAATAATGTTGATCCACTGCGTAGTGTCACCTTATGAATGTCAGCTGTAAACGTACTGCCCTTAGCCAGAAGACGCATATATGAAAACAAATATAATAGAAGTGTGGTGTTCAAAACTGAATCGGTGTTAGTTTTTTGTTTAAATTTAAATATGGGGGGCATCAGGAAAACTATTTGTTTGCTGGCCCTGTGATTGTACTAAAGTCGAAGGTGGCAACCCGTCACTTGCATGAAACAACAACAGGAAGAGCTCTATTAAGCAAAGTGGCAGCTGGTAATATCAAAGACAGTCATATACCTGTAACAGCCAACAACTACAGCGTGGTCTCTCTCATAAGGTTCTAATGTTAACTGTTCTTGTGGTTTCACTTTCTCAGCCTTCAGTTTGTTGACTTCCCCTGCAAAAACAGCTTCTGTCTCGGCGGTGGAGTCTATGCAGTTAGCCTGAAACATAGAACCATTTATTGACTACATCTCTGGACCCAGCATTAATTCATTCGACATTTCTCTTATACCAGTAATCGTTATTGACAATAATCAATTTGACATCAAATACCAGTACTTATATATTTACAAAATATGTACCATCAGCTTATTCTTATAAACATTCAAAAAATTACTTTAAGTGTGTGACCTTAGAGGTCAAGTTTGTTAAGGATTTAGGGTACCATTAATAATTTCTCCAACACTAGTATTCATTTATTTACAATTTATCTAAAGCCAGTATTTATATACCATTTCTTGACTACCAGTACTTGATTGGTAGGTGTTAAGTATGACAGCATGAATATAATCTGGAAACATACTGCCCTTACCCAACATCAGTATTTGCTATTTACTAAGTCTCTTATACTAGTATGCATTTATTTACTATTCCCTAATACTAGTTACTGCTAACTTTTTTACTATTTCTCCAAAACAAATAATAATATATTTGTTTCGTCTCTGATTAAAACATTCAACTATTGTACATTTGTCAGATACCAGTGATCATGTTTTTACTACTTCAGTGAAAAATTTACAATTAAAACAATTCCAGGTATACAGTTAAACCTTTAAATCAAAACTGGAGTGCAATTAACTTACAGTGGCCCTAAAGAGCAACATGTCGGGGGTGGCCAGAATTATTTTTTTTTCTTTTATTGTCTGGATAAAAGTGCAAGATTTTATGGTACGGTTTTTATTGGGGTTTTACACAGTACTTAAGGTTATTTCACATAAAGAATGCACGCCAGTCCAGTAGGTAAAGTAAACCTGCCTCAATGACACTGACAACAAACAAGACACAGTACATTTACAGGTTAGATGCTCTTTAGCTCAGAGAGAACCAAGGCAAAGTAAGCTAACACCAAACACTCAATTCATGGGGATGCAAACCATGGGTGATCTGCATATCTCCCAAAATTTTCTCATACTCATAAATAGCCTGCATGTTATGTTCAACCATTGGGAATTTAAACCTCGCAGCAAATAATAATGAACTGGATTACAAACTGGTCTCTCTCAGATAAGAGATAACCTCTTCTAATACAATCAGTGATCTCTGGACTCATTGATAAATTCACACATACGCCAGTGCTGTTTATTTACTTATCTGATTGTATGCAAGAGTATTTAACATAAATGAGGACTTTCATGAGGTGTTGGTGCATTGCAGAAAATCAGCCCGTAATCTCAACAACAAAAAACATTGACGAGCTCAGCAGCCACGCAGAAAGTCCCTGATATAAGCATCCGAAGATGAAGCAATAAAGTAACTAACCTTTATTGAAATGACAACATGGCCTCCGTTTTTAAGGAAATGATGAGCATTGATGGCGACAATACGAGCTTGATCTGGCTGAGCCACATCGGCAAATATTGTATCTACCATACCTGGAAAATTAACACATCAATTAGAAATTATGTTTGCCATTTCCAAAGGCAATGTTGTTGTTTAAACATCTTTTACTTGGGAAGTCTAAAATGTAACTAATCCAACATACGCTACTGTGCACTCAGATGTGTGCAATTGATTTATTTGCTTAGGGGTTTTACCTCAAACTTAAAATTATTTCTCTCATGAGACAATGTTTCCGATCAGTGGGTGAAGTGTGTATTTATTTGATTGGTATTCAACGTCATACTCAAGACAATATCCCATTTATGACTTTGAGTTGCCTGTATGGTGGAAAACCAGGAAGAAACCTTGTAAAAACCATCCTGCACCTCAACAGAAAAGAGCTTTTGACTATAATGGTATTGGTATTTCATTAAAATAAGGCTACGAATCCAGTATGTATGATTTTTTTTTTCCAGTGACAATATTTTGAAAAACGGACGTTTCAATTGTAAAAGTGAGACTTGCTTCCGTTCATTTTAAGCAACTGTTGATTAGTTTGTTTCATTGAGGTTTTACGCCATACTCAAGGTTATTTTACTTAAATTTTATAGGATGGCTTGCCAGCCATAACGGTGAAGGAAACCATAGTAAACAACGCTGGAAACATGCAAAACATGACAAAACATTTACATAACATTAACAAAACAGGACACCACAACAAGTCGCATCCTGTGCCCCTTAGCTCAGAGAGCACTAGGGCACAGGACAACCCAGCCACCTGCAACTGTTGATTAGAATACAAGCAATAAAGACTCTTTGGGATTACAGTCTATATGAACAAATAACCTTTTTTTGGTTGCATCGGGAGCGAATACTGAAAGCATTATTTCAATTTAACCTTTGTTAGGAAGCCACACCTTGTGGTCAATCATGTACACTAGTGATTGCTTGATTGAAAGCAGACTTAATGACTGCTATAAGATGTATAACTCTTCTGTCATTTGCAAAGGAAATTACTCTAAATGGTACTGCCAACAACAACTGCACCCTTATATAAATTGTAAAATTTATCACGAACACAAAATCATCAATCACAAATTTCTCTCCATATCCTACAAAAGAACATATTTTAACAAAACTCTCCCCAAGACATAGGATTTTACTCGCACTATGGTTGTATGATTTTCCAGGGGTGCAATTGGAACGACACAAGAAACTCAGAGGAACTGGATACAAGAAACTCCTGCCCAACTACCCACTGTGCACTGGTGCCTTTAAAGAATATAACCGTAATTATGCGCTAGAGAATCTGTAATGTCAAGAACATCATCTTACCAACAACCATTCTGTATTTGTGGGGGTGTCTAGCATCTTCAATAATCGGGATGATATTGGGTCGTTTCTTAGCCACATTCAATAAATCTCTACCACTGCGATGTGAAAATTCAACTGCATACACCAAGCCATCCTGCCATAGAAAATTTAATTACAATCATAAAATTAAGAAGATATGGCTGAAGATAACAATTAAGGAATTATTAAACACACACTGAAATGAGTTTGTTTCATTTTTAGTTTTATGCTGTTTTAATCATGAATATTTCAGGGCTGGTTTTAGAATATGCCGGAAAACATTACAACACAGGCCTGTATGTGCTATCACGACGTTGCCCATTATACCTATATAGCCATGACGCACCCAAGGGCCCCCTAGATAGGGATATTTGTGGTTTTCATGGAATGGCCTCCACAAGGTATTAGCATTATAGGCTAGGACAACCATGATCTTGGCCCAATGACTTAAGGTATACATGTAGGCCATGACAGGCACTTAGATATAGGAACATTTAAGCAAAGCAAGAACTGCTGCAAAGTTAAACATGTATGGCCCAGATATGCTTTTAGGGAGGTGTGTTCTTGTGCTTGCTATAAAAATATCTTTTCAATATCTGTATTTAAGAAGAAAAAAGTTAGACATAACATTCAACAATGAACCAGAATTACATATTTCAGCGAAAGTTATCTTTTCTGATATTTATTGGATGATGGTCACTATAACAGTTTCTCTGGATAAGCTTTAAGACATTGTCCAACAGAGTGTATGAGGGACAACTCTGCACAGTAATGATTGATTGAACAGAAAGGAGTTGTTCCCATTTGACTTACCGGTCCTACAATATCAGACACATGGCTAACTGTTGTTCCAGAGGCTGCCCCGAGATAAAGAACCTTAGACCCTGGTTTCATATGAATCTTATCTACCCCGCCTAAAATAGCAGCAGCTAACTTTGATCTGAAAGGATTCCAAGCTCTGTACTCAATCTTTTTTTCTCCTTCCTGAATTAGACAAATACAAGAAACAAAATTAGCAAACATTTCTGAGCAAATAAATTAATATCCTTGAATCTGTTAACATTATTCAACAATAATATTGATCTATTGGCGTTTTATGCAGTACTTAAGGTTATTTAACTTGCACGACGGCAGACCAGGCCAGCTGGTGAAGGAAACAACAAGACAAGGACAGGATTCAAAACAGGACACCACAACAAATCGGCTTACTGATGCCCCTAAGCCCAGAAAGCACAAAAAGCCCCCGCCAACCAAACGCTCAAACACAAGTCATTATATTTGGTAAAAACTGGGCCACGATCTTAGTAATCAAGGGCAAACGTCCCTCGCACCCAGGATTTGTAGCATTTATGAAGCTTTCTCTTGTTAGATCGGAGAGTGTCAGCCACCTGTGTGAAAGAAAACAATATAACTAGATTACCTCCACAGAGATTCTCTTTTCTCCATACACAGCTTCCCCAGGGACCAAATTTAATGTCACCAAAGCATCTTCCTTTCCTCTAGCAATGAATACGCCTGCAAGTAAAGAAAAATGTCACAATCAATTTCAAACCATTCAGATATAAACAGATATAAAATGCTCAAAGGTATTTCAATTATATGAAGGCACTGTATTCCAACAGTAGATGGGGACTCTTAACACAACCATAACATAGTCACTTTATCGTTTTTGCCCTCGAAATGGTACTGTTCCTCCAGTGCTAAGTATGACAGTATAAATTTAATGTAGAAACATACTGCCCTTACCTAAAGCGTTATAAGATGATACAAATATAAACTGAGAATACGGGAAAAGTTGTGAAAAGAAATTTAAGATTCACTTGTCTACAGTATATTTAGAAAAAAGGCCTTACTCTTTTCCCCCTTAACTCCTTGATTTTGTTAGTTTAACAGCAGATTGTCCAGATCTCTTTCTTTAATCTCTTCACTGTACCAAAACGGATCTTTTTCTGATCACAGAATTTTTATGCGTGTATTTTTGGCAATAAACGATTTGGCTAATTTTTTCATTAGAATGAAGCATTTTCAGAGACTATGAAATTAACACAAGGTTGGAAGTGTAAGCTTATACCACAAACCTGTTACCAAGAAAACTTCTAACAGAGAAAAGAACAATGGAATAAACACTGTCACTAACCTTCATGTCTGTGTGGTTCAACAACAACCTTCCTACCACCTCTCATTCCACCTCGACCACCTGGCAGAGAATAAAATTAGAAGAAAAAATGATCTTGGGATTGTTAAATCTAGTACAGGGCTTTGAGTGAGAACAACAAACTCTGCGTTATGATCACAATTTACCTGCCTAAAAGGCATCCTCAATTAGTCTAAGCTTTACGACATCTAGCCTTTGACAACAAACTTTTGTTCGAGTTGGATGTGGTTTAAATGTACTTCAGACTTATTAATTGTTACACGAGTGTATAAATTAAAAGTTTTATCAGCAACAAAACTTTCTTAAAGAGTGCATCAGACCAGGGCTCATTTTTTTTGTTTTATATACTAAGTTTTATGCTTTGTCAATCTTTTATCTGTGCGTATGATTAGGGTTTTACGCCGCACTTAAGGGTATTTAACTCGTACCAGCCCAATCCGTGGAGGCGCCACTATACATTCACAGGAGAAAAAAAGAAAAGGCAACGGCAAACACTTTAGCTTCCTGATGCCCCTTAACTCAGAGAGCAAAGGGCACAGGAGCTTCCCACCCAACCACCAGACTCAACCTTCTGAAGAAAGGATCCAATTTAAATAAGACTTTTCAAAGTGTCTAGACAACTACACCTTCTTAACACAAATAACATGGACAATTGGTAACACGGTACAGGTAGTTAGACAATCCTGGTGTGACCTGTGGAGACTTTGACTCCTTAGTTGTCCTGCGTTGCTATTGTTACATCAAGGGTAGCTTTCAATTCCTTGTCAACCATACAGGGCTGCCTCAAAATCATACGAGTGAAAATAATCATAGAAAAAAAAAAATGGAAAAAAAATGACAAACTGAATAAATAAACAATGCTTACCTCTTGGCGCTCCTCTACCACGGCCACCTGCAAATGTACATATAAAAATGCATCAACACACGATAACATTTTTGTTTGTTTGATCTGGGTTTTACACCGTACTCAAGGTTATTTCACTTATGCCAGCCCAATCGGTGAAGGAAACCACTGTAAATGACACTGGCAACATGCAAGACGGGACAAAAAATATAAATAACATACAAAACAGGACACCACAACAAATCAGCATCCTGTGCCCCTTAGCTCAGAGAGCACCAGGCCACAGGAGGCTCCCACCCAACCTCTTGCAACAAATAGTTTTGTTTTTATGTACCCTTTTGCAGAAAAAAATATCTAGAAAAAAAATCATACAAATTTGTTTGTTTTTCAACTCAATTTTGTGATTTTTTCACTCCAGTCAATAGTACTGTTTTTCCCTTACAGATAGCTCTGTGCAGGAAATCCACCAGTCAATAGGACTGTTTTTCCCTTACAGGTGGCTATGTGCAGGAATCCACCAGTCAATAGGACTGTTTTTTCCCTTACAGGTGGCTAGGTGCAGGAAATCAACCAGTCAATAGGGCTGTGTTTCCCTTACAGGTGGCTCTGTGCAGGAAATCCACCAGTCAATAGGACTGTTTTTTCCCTTACAGGTGGCTTTGCAGGAAATCCACCAGTCAATAGAACTGTTTTTTCCCTTACAGGTGGCTATGTGCAGGAATCCACCAGTCAATAGGGCTGTGTTAGACTTACAGGTGGCTATGTGCAGGAAATCCACAAGTCAATAGGGCTGTGTTTCCCTTACAGGTGGCTCTGTGCAGGAATCCACCAGTCAATAGGACTGTTTTTCCCTTACAGGTGGCTATGTGCAGGAAATCCACCAGTCAATAGGGCTGTGTTAGACTTACAGGTGGCTATGTGCAGGAAATCCACCAGTCAATAGGGCTGTGTTTCCCCTACAGGTGGCTCTGTGCAGGAAATCCACCAGTCAATAGGGCTGTGTTTCCCTTACAGGTGGCTCTGTGTAGGAAATCCACCAGTCAATAGGGCTGTGATTCCCTTACAGGTTACTATGTGCAGGAAATCCACCTGCCAATACACATTTTGGTTGAGCAATCATCCATCCATCTAAATGTTTTTGAATGATATTTTTAGCTGAAAAGCAGCAATACCTTAAATGATAAGGGAATGCAGTGTTCACTTTGAAAACTGCTTAAGGCAGAAATCAGTAAAAAATTCCTGATAGGAGCATCCAGTCATGGCACCTACAAAATCAAATATTGTCCTTTTAAGACGGTAATACTTGAGTGTGAATCCAGATTGTTTAACCATGGACTCAACGGAGGATACATGTACCAAAACTAAGTACTTACCTCGGCCTCTGTCTCCAAATCCACCTCTGCCCCCCCTTCCGCCTCGTCCACCAAATCCACCACGATCTCCAAATCCACCTCTTCCACCCCTTCCACCGCGGCCTCCTCTGCCACCACGATCTCCAAAACCGCCTCTGCCACCGCCACCACCTCGATCGCCGAATCCACCTCTACCACCTCCTCCCCTTCCTCCGAAATTTCCTCTCCCTACCCCTCTTGGCGAAAACCCTAAAAACAATAGGGAAAAAATTTAAAAGTTAATATCTTGTAAAAGTTATGAATTCAAAATAAGAAAGTTAGTGATAACTGATTGCGTTTACATGTCACATATTAGATTGTTTCACTCTTATGACGGTGCCCTAACCCAATGGTTTGGGGGATCACCCACAACGCTAATGGTGAGTAACAACAAATAAAGTTTACAAGAAGCCACAACAAATCAGCTTCCTGATTCCCTCAGCTCATAGAGAGGGGGGTCTCAAATCATTATTTTCACAAGAACAAGGTGTCGTTTGCAGGCTTTGTCAGGATTTGAGAGCAGGGTGTCCAAAAGGCAGGGGTTTTGGAGCCGCCACTTGAGGCCTCCACATATTAGACGGGGTCTCGGCACTAAATTGTGTCGATCCTATAATCAAAAGTTTGTCTCTTTTTGCAAGGGAAATAAACAAAAAGTATTTTTATTTTTGTTAATGAATAAATACTAATTGTAGTTGAAAACCTGAAATATTGAGTTTCTCTCACTTTTCCTGTCGTATTTCAGCCAAAAAGTCACAATGTACCAGACGTTGTTTTACACATCTTTATGTTTTGTGCAATTTATGAAAAATAAATTTAAAAAAAAAGTTTGAAATTTGTTATTGTGCTTGTTTCCTTACATGTGAAGTAACGTATTTTTTATCTCTCTAAACAAGGCTGTGAAATGTTTTATAAATAATAATGTTATACCTCCTGTAGCTGGCAGGCCTGTCTATAAATTTCACCCAAATGTCTTAGGGTTAAATATATTTACGTTACATTATTAAGTTACATAAACTTCAAACGAAAATATTAAAGAACATGATTTTAGCAAAAATAAGTTTGATTTAGCTTATTTTTAAATAGTCAAAGACGCCAGTGATGACGGGAATGAAGTTTTGCCTGATTATTATATAGTTTGAAAATTGGTAGGTGCAAAATTATATTAATTCGAACGGAACTAAAATAATTTCAAGTAGAAATTCTGTTTTTGTTTCTTAAGTTTTTTTTTAAAGCAGACATTACTCATTGGTCGTATTTTTCAACAAGTCAAGGTTTTACTGCAACTAACTTGCTGTGTTTGTTTGTTTGAAGTATTTCCTCACACTTTTCAAATTATCATGGTACCTTACAGACCTTGAAACTTGCTTCGTTTGACATCTGAAAGCGGGAACTCAAAGTTTACTACACACCTGTTGCTGTCTGTGACTAGCTTGCAACTGTCATCTCTTGGCTTACTATAAATGTTTTATTCATAAATTCCTCTACTTTCAATCATTAAAATACTAATCAGGCAAAAAGCACACCGTAACTTTCAATTTCATTATCGATCAAGTACGCCATCTTGAATTTATAATTAGGTCATGAGCTAGACTATTTTTAGTTCTAATACACCACGTGCCAAACAAGCATGTTTGTTCGACCTGAAAATAAGCTGTTTACCAGTTACTCGGAGTCCAAACCAAAATTTATCGTTAATAAAAATTGTTTTAACCCCAATTTGCCGAAAATGTGAGGTAATAGTAAGCGTAATGTCTTCACTGTTAAAGTGGTAAAAAGAAAAAATTAATTAAAATGTTGACTTTAAATAGTTTTGTTGTTAATTTCATTTTATAGGTTCATTGTTAAATGGTATCCAACTTATTAACATTTAGTTGCTGATTTATCCCAATTATTATTGGGGCGGTGGAAAATACTGCCATGTGAATTTTATTCGACATAAAAATCATAGATATGTCACTATTTTTTTTTTTTCACATCAAATGTTTTTGTGTTTGCATTATTTTTAAAAGAAAATATAGTTGAAATATGCACAATTAATTAATAAACTGAAATGCACATGGCAGTATTTTTCTACAGCGGATTTACTAAAAACCTGTAGGATTTAAGGTCATCACAGCTCGAAAAAATACAAAGTTGATTGGGAACTGCTGTCGGCATTGCTGAATTGATTGCCAGCCACGGATGTAAAAACACTAGAAAGCAACTGTTATTGCTCCACTTGATAAAACAGCAATTATAACAGAGGTTACCAATTATATTTATGACGACGGATTCTCCACTTCTTATTCTACTCTAATCAATACGGCGGAAAACCGGGAGGAAACCTCGTAAAAACCGCCACGCTCGCTTGTAAAGAAAAAAAAAACATGGGTAGATCTTGTCAGAGTGGAATTACCTGAAAAGCTTTCGTCTGAGCTCCTTAGATTACTCAAACAAGCTATGGCGCAAAGTTTAGTTCGATAATATCTCATTAACAACAACAACAACAAAACTCGGCATTGTCAATCTAGAGTTCTCTGCATTAAATGCTCACACAACATGTGTCCATTTCACTGGTACACAAATAAGAATTCTCTTTAGATACATACCAGGTCTACCCATTTTTAAATCTGCTCGGTTAGGCGTTATTCGCCCGTGGTCTGTTTTGTTTTTGTCGTTTTCAGTTTCGCTCCACGTGCTTACAGTTTACATCAATCCCATAGTTCCAATGAATTACAGGGGGAATAACTCTGCACGATTTCGAATACAAAAGACAAACAGTTCACTGTTTATATACCTTGCCTCAGATCGCAACAGTTGTTATCCCCTAATTTATTAAATTACAGTACTGTGTGAAAAGATTTTGATAAAGAGTAAAGACAAGGTTTCGAAATATACAGTTAAATTCGTAGATATTGGATTAATTTGAGCAATATTATTGTTTTAGGTAACAGTATTAAAGTCTAAACTGGAACCATAAAAGTGAAAATAACGTCGAAAATTTTGATAAAATCGTAACAGTTGTTATCCCCCAATTTATAAAATTACAATACTGTGTGAAAAGATTTTGATAAAGAGTTTAGACAAGGTTTCGACCATATACAGTTCAATTCGTAGATATTGGATTAATTTGAGCAATACTATTGTTTAAATTGGGTAATGGTAAGTCTAAACTGGAACCATAAAAGTGAATAAAACGTCGAACATGTGAATGATTTTTATTTGTTTTTTTGTTTATGCTGTTTTTCTTGTCTTTTTTCGTCTTCCTCCGCAATGTAATTCCTGTTGCCAGCCGCTTATCCAAATAAGCTTATTATTTATTTTCGTGACAATTTCTATGTACGAGTGACGGCTATTTACTCCAGTGCGAGTCTTCTTAAGTTAATTTTATTTTTTTTTAGATTGTTAAATATATCAAGCATAAGATCTAAAAAAATATTCATTTAGCAGATCTTCTGGAGGACATCAATTTTTTTGGGTGAAAATAAATTTGGGAGCACCGTTGAGACGAGATTTAAATTACAAACGAGAGCGGCCATATTTGACTATTAACGGTGGATGCGTATTTGGAACCAACCGAAATCCGTTGCCATCCGTGTCTTTTTTCGCGACATTGGTATATATCGCTTTAAGGTATATGTCGTATGCGTATCAAAACTCAATTCAAATTACTATTTTCCATAAAGAAAGCATATCTACTTGATATTTGTTTGTACATTTCACTGGATAATATGTAAGCGTCGTCAAAGCGTTCTGAAAATGTCACAGTATACCTACCAACGTCGGGTTTTTTGTGTTCTTAGTAACTTCTGGTAAAACCGACAAACGTTACTGTTTTATGCCTATTAAGTGTAGCTACACGGTAATTGGTTTTGTCCTCATTTGAAGCATTTGTATGCATGGTTTTCTGCTTGTGTGTAGCCATTTGTTGATCTGCCATTGTTTACATCGAAACGTATTTGACATCTACTCGAATTAAAAGATTGACTACCATTGTCTTTGTAAAACATTCAAAAATAATAAAGAATTGCCTATATGGATGCTGGAATCATGAGATCAAACAAACAATCTTTTTAGGGACAACTTGCCACATAATTATGCTTATGTTTTTGTCTTTATCCTACTGTGAACTGGATGACAGAATTACCTTGATTACAAAGGTTCTGATGTGCACAATTTGCTCTCATGTGACTTCAGTGCTTGTTGTATGTTGCACAGTGGTTCTGTGGGTTAAACTTTTTCCGTATACATGTTGTACCATACCTACTATGTAGCGCATGTCCAACCTGATGACCATACAAATGTGAGGGAAGTCGTGGTGACTGGGGATTACGGAGTATTAAGGTTTTCCACCAAACCTGTATATCCTGGTCATTTAATGAAATACTCTTGGTTTACCATGGTAAACGTAAAAGAAGGCTTCGTTTAGGTTAGATGCATAACCTGTGTAATCTTTGTTGCTTTCCAGGGGCGAATGATACGAAACGTTTGAAGCTTGCGTCTAATGTAATAACCATGACGACCAGCAGTGACGTATTGTATCGTCATGACAATTAGGTGTAATGTCAGCTACACTCGCTTTGTAAGACTGGCCCCAGGGGAGGGACATTGAGGGTGGGTTCTTTCATCCATTGGACTGTCATACAAGTAAAATATTAAGTCTAGTACAAAACCACAGTCTGTCAACTCGATATGAAAGATACATGTACAAGACACAAAGTCAAAGCTAGTTAGTCTTCTACTGAACTGATTATTCAGTAAATTTTTGTATTTTTTTTTGTATTTTGCAGCTCATTGAATTTTATTATTGAAATCTGATTGTGACCACTGAAACTTGAGAAAAAAGGTGAAAAGATAAAGCAGAAGACAAGAAAGAAACCTGCCAAAAATGGCTACAAAGGTGGAGCAGAAGAACTCCACTATGCAAAATCACACAGGACCATTGAGTGTAGATCCAAAGACAAATAAGTGAGTTAATTCATTTCACGTTTCATACATCATTGCCACGCAATAAACTACATTGGCAACTAGTGTTGTTCGTTCAAAATTATTGTGGCTAGGTTGAGCTACATTGCAGGGTCTGAAATATCTAGATTCGCATCACATTTCAAGGCACAAAATAACATTTCAAATTTGAATAGCAAAACTGCTAACCAATTAGTAAAATTGATTAGCAGTTTTCA
>JAVFBZ010159953.1:0-17889 GCA_032466195.1 Katharina tunicata | reverse complement strand
ACAATCATACCTACAGGTACACACTGAAAGAATGGCATTGACAATCATACCTACAGGTACACACTGAAAGAATGGCATTAACAATCATATACCTTCATGTACCTTCATTCTACCTATAATGCAAATTTATCGTCAAAAAGCAAAATAAGGAATAGATAAATTCTTCGTCAAAACAAACTAAGGAACTGATCAATTTATCAATGAATTGAAAACTCAGAAACTGTAAGTTAATGATATTCAAATTCTATGTTTAAAAAAGAAACACCGAAGCTCACAGCACAAGCCAAAACATGTGACAAAGAAGAAATTGCACTTTCTTAGGTTGAACAGGTTCTAAATTGTGCAGATACCCTTGTGGGACTTGACCCCATGACCACCACAGTCCTGCACCGGTCTCAGTCTCAGTTCAACTGAAAAATTTATCCCAAATAAAATGAAAAGTGCTGTCTCTGTAACTTTCTAAATGACACAAAAAATATTTCAAAGAAGAAATTAGTAAAGGTACTAACCAAGGGACATGTTGAGGAGTTTCCAGGATATAAATATGCTCTACTGACTAGAACTAGTCTCTACTTTGCATGGGGAATAAGTATGTGTTTAGAATATGTTAAGACAGACATGAAGGCATGAAGTGAAAACAATACAAAGTATACCAACAAAAGTGTTACTCATTAACAGTGAAAAAATAATTTAACAAGCGAAGAAAACCCTGATATTTCACCTAAAAATGAATTATAAATACTTTTAATATTTACTAGTGTACAGATTTAACATGAAATCAAATATGGTAAAAAAAATGCAATGTATTTTTGAACAGGTGTATGAATGAAAATGAAAAGTTTTCAGTCTATTAGACAAAGTATATGAAACAAAAAAACTCCATGAAATAGTGGTTTAATTTACTATGGCAGTAAAAATTAATATAGTTATAAAAGGCATCTTGTTAGATGAATACACAGAAATAAAACACAGCACTATCAAAAAGTAACAAACAATATTTGACACCAGTTTACTTTGGAAAAAACACCATTCCTTGACCATGTAAATATATAGTCTTCAAGTTAGTTTGAAAAGGGTATCAATAAATTATTTATATGTGCACCAAAGTGTGTACCAGGGCCCGTATTCATAAAGCTACTTAAGTATTTCTTAAAGTTAAGTAATACTTAACCAAATTTCAGTCTTTTATTTTCCATTGAAAAAATATAAATGGGAAAGAGTCAAGTTTTCATTTTGAATGCTCCATTTATAATCAATCATCTATGACCAAAAAATGTAATAAAAATGGGTATTTATGTATTTTTCGTGAGGTTTAAAAATTGGCTAAGTTTTTCCTATCTTTAAGAAATACTTAAGTAGCTTTATGAATACGGGCCCTGTAGACCCCAATTACATTACTTTTGTTTGTATGGTGTTTTAGACTATAGACACAGTACTTAAGGCTATTTCATTAACATCACTGCATGCTATATGGCCCAGTCCAATTATGCCCCTTAGCTCAGAGATTACCAGGGCAAAGGCAGCATCCATTTGCAACATCACTTTCTTCAACATTCTTGGGTACCAGTTCATTGTTATTTACACATATTTAAATTTTGTTAGTAACTTTCATACAATTTGTTTACCACAGGATTCACTAATTCTTATCACAGTAATTCACTTATATGATTTATACATAATAAATACATGATTTTAATAATGGGTATTAAATAGAGGGGTAAGATAACAACTGCTTTGCTATTTTTTCTGACAAAAAATAATATAGCCATCATTATTCTTTAATGTTACTTATCCGTCCTGATTAAAAAGAAAAATATCAGATGCAGACTTTCAAACATCACCTTTTAGGAGCTGATAATTTACATTGTTGGTATGTTGTCATGGTTATGGAGGACCTATGGGTATATAATATGGCTGTCTATTAACCAAGTACTACATACAGTTAAACAGGTAAAAACCTCACTCTAAAAACATATACCGTAAATGCTCAACAAATTCGACCCCATTTACCACTTATAAAACTACATTTTATGCAACAGTTAAGAAGTGTAGAAACACACTGTTGAACTTTTTAAGAAGTTCATACTTTAAGCTACAAGAAAATATAAGTTTTAGTTCCAATTTCACATTAATACCTTCAATAAATGACTTGAAAAAATGTGTCCACGGAGGTCGAATTAGTTGATCATTTAGGTTAGCTTTAACATAAAACCCTTTACATGGTTAGTAGCCTTGACACTGACAATTGAAACATTTCAAATAAGAAACAGTCCAGTTATCTCCTTCAAGGCTTACTGTACCTATCTACCTTGGCAGATAGGCGCTATTAAGGAGGAGATACTAAAAATATGCCAAGAAAGCTAAAATCTTGTAAAATTAGGGTGAGCAAGTACCTTACTTAAAATGGGCGACTTTTACCAAACATCGCAAAACCAAATGGGGTCAAAAGGCACAAATTAAACAAAGTTATTACTTTCAAAGCTTCCTTCTAGGTATGCAACTGTGTACATCTGTTCTTTTTTGCTCATTTGTAGTAGCCTTTACAATTCCCTCACTTTTCATGCTACTCACTTTAATACGAAAATGAGTTTAAACACATCTTATTGGGGAGAAATGTCTCTGGTTGAGTTGATCTAAGGCCCTCATCAAAGCGTCAGGGAGATGGTCAGATATCATCTTGGGTCCAACCAGTATCTCGTCAAAAACCTCTTGACAACTCCAGACAGCCGAGTATTGAGGGGTACCACACCAACTTCTATAATATTTATCATATAACATTAGCTTCTTTGTTTGTTTGATCGGGGCTTTACGCCATTAAAAATGTTATTTCAATCCAAATGATGGCGTGACAGTCCAATGTTTAGAGGAGACCACCCTCACCTATGCTGGCAATAACAGGACATTTACAGCATGCAAATCAGAAATTTGCTCAAACTCATACAGGAAGCTCCAGCCAACCACCCGCTAGAATAACATTAAATTTACACGTTGCATTGCTTTATTACACAACAAAAAATTGCATATAATGAAGACACCCCTTCTTTTGGTAGGGTTCTTTAAGTATTAAAAGCAAGTTTAAGACCATTCTGTGTCCCATACAAGGCCTACTCTGAAATGGTAAAATATATTGCACAAAAAAAAATTCTCACCAAATGAAAATACGAAGTTAAAAAAAGTTCTTCGAATTTCTACCAATAACTTTAGGAAAACTCAAAAGACTTAAGATGAATACAGGTTGACTATGCTGAAGATGGTTTAAAATAAAATAAAAAAAATAAAAAAAAGAATCAGCCAGTACTTTTCATTCAGTATTCAGTATCACCATACTCTATATAAAGAAAGAAACTGATCATATCTAAAATTGTCAACATTGACCAACTTATATAACATACCTATATTATATATATTCTAATGTCAGAACTTCGCAATGAAGTACTGAGGGGAGATATACCAGCTTTACAATAGGTTTATGTTAAAGATCAATGGAACAACACTGTAGAATAGGTTTATTGAGGGGTGACACCCAAACTGCTACAGTACACATACAAAATATGTCGAAACTTGACTTTGAATACTACACAATTTCAGCATTCTTAATTCACCTTTGTAGAATACTGTTGTGAAGATTGAGGCTAAATGTCAGTATTATCACTAAAATACTTGTCAATATTTATGAATTAAATATAATAAATGTTTACTTACTTGCTGCCCTGCACCTCTACTATGTGTAACACCTGCCCAGGTAGTACTAGGGGAGGCTGTGTAATACGTGTTCTACTACTGCTCATTATAGCGTCTCGCAAAGCTTCCTAGAATCACAAAAACAACATATATGTAGCTGAAACATAGTTCAAAGTTCAAAATATTCATCATAATCAAGCACTTACAACCCAGAAAAACAGCTTACTTTAACAACTCACATTAAACCATAATCTACCTGGAGTGCAGGTGTCTTCCCAGAAGGGACATGATCCAATCAATTAAATTAATTAGATGGTGACTTAGCTCAATAAGTATGGAAATGTTTTTATAATGAGAAATTATGGAATGATATAGGTATCTCTGTACATTTACTGGTGATTGTTTTATGCCAACGTATCACTATAGAAAATTTAACATATATTTTAAGTTTGGCTGATTAATATTCACGGATATTGGAGCTTTATTGATAAAAGAAGATTGATAGAAGAAGTTAAGAGTATTATACTACTCTTAGACAGAGAAACTAAACAGATTAAATAGTAAAATAGAATGAAAACTCTACAAAAAATGTGTGAAGAATATCTTGTCAGAAATTAAATGATTTAAAATAAAACATAATACTAAAAGCCTTTAATCAAAAACATAAGTTTCAAAAAACAAAAAATCTTAAAAAAACTTTTAAACCAACAGAAAAGTAAAATTCTGGATACATGTATTTAGGAATGCTACGACACACTACAAAACTTAAATACAATCTACATGCAGTTCAGACGAGTTTTCCTCAACACCACAACATCAGAATGAACAACAATACCTGAAAACTTTTCTCTCGCTAAAATGTAAGAAAATTTACAATTTCAAGCACAGATATTTAAACCCTCTGTCTTTCTATGGTTGACATAGAATTTGTACTGACATTTTATAATTCCTATTCACCAACTGTTGTTTTCTTTGGATTACATTCTTGTCTTGAATATACTTAGAAGTTAAAGCTGAGTTTTGAATTAAAGTTGCCATTCACTTTTTAAGCATGAATTAATAATATTGGAATGTCATATACATGATTTATAAAAAAATATGCCAATTTGAATAGAACTTGATTGAGTTATATATATAGGAGAAAATATATATTGTGAGTGATATAAAATTTTAAAAAATTAAACAAAAATTCGAAATCTTTGAGATTAATAATTAAAGAATTTACACCAAGTTATATTTTTATAGAGAGTAATCACACTGGCACAGGGATATATTAATATTTAGTTAGTTCATTTAAGACCATTTGCAACTATTTATCACCAAAATGTGTGAATAAAAAAAAAAAAAAGTATTTTGCAGGAGTTAAGATTGGTGAAAGTTTATTGTTTCTCTATTTTGATATTGTTAGTATGGTAAAATGGGACATATAGGAGACTGATGTACTCACAGGTGAGTTGCTGGCTGCTGTAGTATAGGAGGTTGCTGAGGGAGAGTGGCTATTCTCTACCAGAGCTCTACTGGCATCTGTTTGACTGGTGTTTGAGGTGTTTCCAGACACCCCACACAGCACCCTCCAGCATCCACCAAGTAACACTTTATACTGGATAAAAAGATAATATTTGGTATATTTTATAAAAAATACACAATAAACTATTGAATATATACTTAATCATGTTTAATAAATGTCTGAGTTTACAATCAGAATATTGAAGAAAGTTCAGTGAGCATAAGAAACCCCAAGCATTACCAGTCATGTATTTTTAATTTACAAAATAAAAGTTAGTTAAACTAGAAATTTGTTGTTCACAATCAGTAAATTTACCAGAGTTTAGTATTTTGTCAGTGGATACCCCAACAATGTCTGAATTCATGATCCAAAATCCAAACAAACCTATGTTAGTGAAAACACTGTATATTTGTTTCAATAATTAAATGAATAAGATGAAGGATGATCTTAACATGGCTGGAAAAATATATCCATTATAGGCAGGAAGCCTTGCTTCCAGATCTTCATGTATCTAAAAGGTTCCCTAAAACGTTGGCTTACTTTATCCTTTGGTGTCATCTATTGTGGTTTAGAAATGACGCGTTGCTATTAAAAGCAAACACTTTAGTGCCTATGACAGAACACAGTACACTACACATTGACAGCTTAACTCGAAACAGGCCACCGTAAGACCTCTAAATTCACTACGATTTGGCCCAATAGCCTCGGTTACAAGTCACCATTCAAACAAGACTAAGCAAAAAATTCTGACGGTAATCTCAAGTGTGCACAACAAGGTTTTAAAAAATTCCAACGTAGATCTCAACAATGCTCACTTTTCCATATTTTTACCTTTGGATGATGACATTTGCCTATGACTGTAAGAAGTTTCAGTTTGAGATCCTCCAGTGTGACTAGACTGAGTCTGGGAATAAAATCTTCACCTAGCACCGTAGATATCACATAGTCTAAACTGTAACGACTTAGTGATGGACTGAAACAGTGATAATAAGAAATTAATTAATCGCATATTTATTGATTACAGATTGCATTCTATCAATTCTGCATGAAATATTTCATTTGAACTATATTTAACATTTAAAGTCCTCTGAAAAACAAAAGGAGAAAAAACACAAGATTATAAGGAGATTATAATTCTAATTAGAGAATCGGACTATTAAATCTTTGTTTAGTAAATCGTTGTTTGGTAAAATAGAGCAAATAAGGCACTCTCCTTGTTATTAACTCTATGTTTAATACTTCACCTAAGTCTATTTCACTCATTCTGTTATACAGGTATAACAGCAGCACTCCCCTTGTACAATATTATATAGATAAGTCGTACTTGTCTTTACACATAAGACAAACACACACACAAACAAGGTACCACTTATAGACTAGTAAATTGTATTTCAAAAACATATATGACCTTTCGCAGATAAATCTGCTTTATCAAATGTGAAGGGAAAGATATATACACTGACTTATAAAGCCACAAAGCGTACACGTAATCATGGTTTCCAAGTAGAGTGACCAATTGTAAACTTCTACTAGATGGTATAACGCAATTGTAGGGGTGGGGAGTTAAAGGTTGGTATTCAAATTATTTATATTGACTTAGAAATCCCCTGTCTCTATTGACAGGCTTATACTGGTTTTCATGTCTAATATCAAATTTGTGGCCATTTAATCTCTGTCTTAGCGTCTGTCCAGTCTCCCCTATGTAGACTGCGGTTGACCATTTGTTATACGTAATGGCAAATATCACATTACAATATGTACAATATGTATTTTAAGCTGCCCTACCTCATTAGTCCTCCAGGTGGACTATAAGCGTAACACCTGACATGAGGGTACTTGGGACGAAGCAGAGTGGCCAGTAATACAGCAGCCCCAGCTCCAAGGCTATGACCACATACCACCAAGCCTAAATCCTTCAACAAACCACAGCAACATTTAAATATAAACATTTAATTGAAAACAAACAGAAGTCATTTTAAATAGAAACATATTATGTTATTAAAGGAGGGCTACTAGACAGGTTAATACAGATTCACCTGTATTTCACTTCCGGTGCCCAAATAAAACAATAATTACAATCACTGTACTCTGTGCGTCCGTACATTTCTTCTGGAATTTTGTCATATGCCATTAAAATAATATCTAGGTATGGACGTTCTTTTTCCCATGTTATGACTTCTCTAAACAACTTGTCTATGTAGCACTGTAAGTCAGTGTTTCCCATACACTGTGAAAATGAAATCAAGCGTGTTAAAGTTGAAATATGATATTCTAAAGTTTGTATTCCAATAGGTGAAGGACACCACCGTTGGTGTCTTTGGCAGCTAAGTAAGCTAACTATGACGACACAGGACAAACAGGAGAAAACATTCTGTCGTCTTACAAGTTTTCAAAGCAGGTTAAAATCTGTAAAACTGTCCCATAATAACATGTGGTTTGCTTATATCCAGCCTCGACAAAATTAAGGTAAAGCCATAGTGTATGATCTAATTAACACATAAATACAGTAAATTGTGAAAGGCCAATACCTGTCCCTTATTGAAGGCTTCCTCCAGTAGGTGAAGCTGTGTCACCTGGGTGTAGATGTAACTGGCTGCTGAGAGAATACCTTTGTGTGCGTAACAATCCGACACCCCTTCTATGTCCAAGGTATCACACTCTATCGTCAGGTCAGTCAAAGCATCCTGACACAATACACAAAACAAGTGGGTCTTTTACAAATAATAGGTGGTTGCTATTGATGACAAAGTAATCAAGTTAGCAGTCCATACATGTAAGTGTTGAGTACCTCATTTAATGTTACATTCATAATTCACAATGTAGATGTCATAAAAAATGTACAGGTATCTGTTTCACTACATGTAGTAAAATTAGCTAATCAGATCCACTATCAATATTTGAACCGAAACAGTATACCAATCAGACCATTCAGCTTATACACTATTTTTTGAGGGGATAACACTCTCTTAGATCGAACAGATTATAATACTGAATCTAGGAGAGTGTTATCCCAAAATGAGAAAATACTATTCATGGTCACTTTCTCAGTAAATGACACAAAAATATTTAATTCGGTTTATAGTGCCACATGTGGTTAAAGACATTTTCTCAAATCAGTATCGGTACTTACTCACCTTTAATGACATGGTGCCCCTAATTGAAATCACAACATCATTATTCTCTCGATCAATCAACACAAAGAATGGTATTTCATAAATCTAAAATAAATATAATGAAGAGAAGCATTATTAAACATATGTGTTACAGAAAAGCCTACCTAAACAGTAACTAATGACCAAGCTTACAATCTTTTCTTTTTGTTTCATGGCTGTTTTTATGCATTGCACCGTATTAGTCTATAGGTCAATATAGGTCACATGCTTTATGAGGTGCCTCTTAGCATAGAGTCTGACCAAATATTTTATTTTACTCAGAAATTCAAAAAGGTAAACTTGCCTTTGTTGCACTAAAAATTATATTTTTTAGCAAATGTTTGTCTTTTTAGCCCTCTTGTCATGAATAATTATTTAAAATATATATTTTGGGGACAACACCAATTGATAGTTGCCTAAAGCAAATTTTTACTTAATTATCAAAACACAAAAATATATAATTAACATATAAATAAGTAAATACCCTGTTGTGGAAGCTGGCATATATTATGTCCTGTCCTTTGACCCCTGTAAACTTCTGAATGGCTGCAGTATTACATTGGCATGTGTTATCTTTTAATACTGACCCTGTTCCATATAGACAATTACAACATCTACAAAAACAGAAATATACATGTAAAATCAATGGGCAGTTCTTGACCTTGTCTTGCATTTGTATAGTTTGAAGTCATTTGTTTGTAGAGTTTAATAGGAACCTAATAAATGCTAAGGAATATAATTTAAACTTATTTAAAACAGTATTAATTATGAATAAAAGAATGAAAAAGATGTCCACAATTTCAATATGAATCAAGAAAAGCATCTAGAAAATCCTTAATGACACTTTCAAATATGATGATAAAGTTGATTGATTGATTGATTGATTGATTTTTAAGCCATACTCAAGGGTATATTTCACTTATGTCACAGAGATTTACTCCAATTGATGAAGATGAAGAAATCATGTTATTATTTTCAAAATACCAGCTTGAACAATTTCTATTTTTCAGTTAAAAAATCCAGGGCAACTTTTCACAAAAACTCCAAAAAATTACGAACAATTAATTTTGAATGTTCCTCATTCTTTGGAGTTGTCACGCTACTCTATTATGTCAAACTTATCAGTGGAAATTTGAATATTATTAAATATTTGTTACTACATTATATGTATTACAAAGTTGCAATGTCTTTCTGCAATATGACATTTTGTGAAAAGTCACCCTAGTTTACACTTCACCAAATTATTGACAAATACGTCAGCTAAATTCCTAAGCTATGGAAAACTATGTTGTGTCTACATACTATTGTAAACAACCAGCATGCAACAACAACGTATTATATAATTATCATTTTTTATCTGTATTCCAAGTTGTTATTAGCTAGTAATTGTGTTGTTATAAGTTTGTACCATTTAATACCAATGTTAGGATTCACCATTGTACATATGCAATTACATTTATTTTATTAGTAGTCCATTAAGTGAAATCTAAGGCTAGATTTATCACACCAAATTTACAAATATATACTTATTGCAGGCTAGTATGACTCCAAGTTTGCCCTTCTTATCAGAATCCCTTTAAACCGAACCAAATCAATATGATATTGACTTTAGATACTTATATTGAACTACAGCAGAATGTTAAAGATTTCAGGATACTGAAAACTCAATTCAGACAATCTTATTAACAAAGTGAAAATTCCTGGGAAATACTTTGAAATTAGTAGAAAAGCTAACACAATAAATTGAATGACCAGATGACTGTATCCTAACAGATATAACTGATTCAACGTCAATACATTTTTCCATTAATTAATTTGTGTAGGTCCTCACAAACTTCCTTGAATACTTCTGAGTGTTTAAAAAAAATATGCAGCATGTATGAAGCTGACATCATTATTTGAACATTTAGCATGGCAAATTGCTTGGAGAAAACATGTAAAAATGGATAAAAGTTAATCTATGTTTCACAGAAAAAAAAACAAAAGAACATAGCTGCATCAGCACAACCAAACATACTGCTCAGAATACAGTTCAATTCTAAGTCTAAAATATCTAGAAAGTAAGGGACTTTAATTTAATGTTACAAGGTTCTGGACTTTTTTTCTCCTAAACATACTTATTTTCAATTAACGTACACTTTAAGCCAACTGGTTATACTGTTTACAAATAAACATTACTCCATGACAAACTTATGTACAAAATATAAATCCTAATTCTGCTTTTAAAATTTTGAATAAAATAGAATAAATTTAATAATTAAAACAAATATGAAATTAATGAATATAGTAAATTTACATCATTACAGGTAGGGTATGGCAGGTAGGATGAGATCAGACATGGCCTGTATGGGATATTTGGAGGAGCATGCTCAAGAAACACGTTTTGTAGTATAATATAGTTTTAGATTTGCAAAAACTTGATTTACCTACAATGTGGGTATAACTGACAAACACCAGTACAGAGGTTAGCAAAGACATAGAGGGGCCATCCATAGCTCGCCATAGCATATTTCATATAATGTGTCACTAGAGGTAAAGTCATCCAGCTCTTAAGGGGAGGCCTGGAAGAACTGATAGCAGCAATGGGTGGTACTGGACTACTTGTTGATAATACATAATCAAAAGAAGTAGATGGACCTATGCTGGAAAACTCCTTGAAATGAAACAAAAAATGGAATTTGCAGGTTACAAACCAATCTATCACCATTCAACTTATGCCATAAGATAAGAGTGTGAAAAACTATTGATGCACTGTACATCAAACGTCATTCAGCATTTAAATGTAATATCTTTAAAGACAAAACATGGCTCTCGAGGCATGGAATTAAACAATTTGAAACAGAAACATTGAGTTAGTCTGTTTTAAGTTTACTGAGTGGTAAATTACACAGAAATGTATCCTCTATGAAAATCCTTGAAGGTCCAATAGGTTATGTAAGACAAACATACTTTAAAAGTCAGGTAAAATTCAAATATATAGGATATAAAATATCTCTAATACAAACTGGTATCAGGGGTGAGGAGTCCTCAGCATTCATGTAAGATGGCATTTGAGTTATCTCCCCTGATTGAGTTCTTCCACCAGATGTGAGAGGGGAAGAATTTGTACTATGTTGCTCTGCCGCGACTACTTCTGTTAATTTTGATTCTCTACATGCATGTTGATAGTGAAGTAAAATCAATCCGGCTCCAACATCAGTTGGCACTAAATCAACATCCTGCAGGAAATAAATAAATATATCAAAAGGGGATATTTTGGGTGGGGATGAAGTAAATTAGAATGGCTTATAAAATAATGAAAATACAAACAGTTTGGAAAATCAAGTAAACTTTGGATTGAGTTTTTGCCATATAACTAAACTTTTTGTTTGAAGTGTAAGGAAAATCAAATTTCTTAAATACTTGTTAGCGTTGTAATCGACTGACCTTATGTGAGAGCAGTGTTGTGATTCATTTTATGTTGAAAAACAAAGTGAAGCTACAATTGCCACAACTATATAAAAGACAGAAGCATAAAAGGACTAAAAAAGCTTTTTTAACCTGGAAAAATTGTGTCATTAATTTGGCTATGTCAGAGAAGACCGACTGAGATCGCTCATCACAACCTACGCAGCAGCACAGTATTTTACACCTGAAATAGACAAAATATGTACAATTGTTTGTAACTACAATAATAATTAGGCCACACCAAATTTAAAGGTGATCTGCAACACTAATATTTTTTCAAACATGTTTTGCCATCAACATAATCGTCATAACTTGCTCTGTAGCAAGGTACATTTTGTACAACTAAATTTTAAAATGGTCGATTTTGCAATAAACATCGATCTAAGCTATCAGGAAGTACTGACAAAGCAGAAACCACTTTTTCAAAATAATCGATATCCCACAATACAGCTGGATTTTGGTTATGCATCCTTTTAGTAAAAATATTGAAATCATAGACTTATATGTTATACTAGGTACTTAACTTCTCAACGCATGCTGAACAAACTGTAGTCAAGCCTTACATTGGATATATAATCAAAACATGTTGTATAATATTCAGCAACTGCAAGGGGGGTCTTAAAGTTCTGTGCATCTCCTTTAATTTGATAAGTACAAATATGTCTTTTCAATAAAGTAGTACTCATACATACAGATATAAACAGACCGTGAGTTCCCCTAAAATATAATAAATTCTTATTCCATTACAATTAGTATTTAATCATGTGATTTACATACACAACAGCAGATAATGATTTGATAAATCTGGAAAATGTTATAATATTAATGTGAGAGGGCATGTACAGGATGTAATGTAAACCTGTATCAGAAGTATCATATGTACAATGTAATTTGTCATAAAAAAAGTTACAGACCAGTTAGATTCCATAATAATCCTACCTTTTTTCCCAAAGCCTAGTAGCTGCGGATGAAGCTCCAACCATAAACTGTTCACCATCTCCACTGACAAGGGAACATTGTCTCTGGATAGTTTGATCCTGAAATGTCTTTCTTCCAAGAGGATCAAACAATACGATCAGCGAAATGAGGACAAAGAGAAAAGCAAACCAGCCACAGATCACGAGTGCTTTGACAGTCCAAACTATTTCTCGATCACACCCATATGATTTACCAAAAGCCCAGTATGTTCCTAAAATGGTCCAGCTTAACTCTGGTATTGTAATTATGAGTTTAATATACAGTAACATAGGAATCCGTCTCCTGGGCCTAACATTAGTAATTGTACCTTGCATACTAGTATAAACAATAATAAGGCTGTGTATTAAGGAGACAACCAGAAGTACAAGTGTTCCAATGTAGTATGCTTTAAGTATATGACCTCCATCACAGTCCAGTGTTCTTCTGTTTACATGGAAGACAGCAGCTATCACAATTAACCTGTATTCATATGAAAAGAAACAGTTGTAATTGGGTATGAAAATAGCAAATAAGTCAGATGATGTTAAAGGTACCACATTAAACAGAATTTTTTTTCCATAAATAATCAATAAGATTTACGCAAACTATCTATAATAATATGTAGCTCAGTCGGTTAGAGCGTTGGCCCTGATAGCCAGAGACCCGAGTTCGAATCTCGGTGGAGGCAAGCAAAATTTTCTTTCTCTACATTTATACAAAAATATATCAAAGCATTCAATAGGTTTTACAGTCAAAATAGGTTTGATAAAGTTCTTTATTTCAACAACGAAAGAAAAACACATTGGACACCTGGAAAAACTGCAGGTAAAAGAAAGATGGCCTTACATGTGATGTAAGTCTAGATTCTATCTTATAGCATGAGTCACTTTGGAATGATAGTTCAAACAACATATCAGCGGTCAATATTGTAAACCAATGCCTGGTGTTCTGAGAACTGTAGATGTTATAAAAAATATAAGCTGGTTATGTTGTTGTTGTTACGAAATTCTTACCACACAGTTCGAACAAAAATTTCAAAAATGCCCGGGAAGACAAGATCGTCACTTGCAAATCCCCAACGTCTCTTAAACAATACGACCCCTGGCATGGTCAGAATTTCATTTGAAAAAGTTTTCGTGACAATCACAGGATGTCCATTACAACTTTCAAGTGTTTTGTTGACATGCACTTCGTTGACCCGAACTCTTGCTGACACGCACCTGTTGATTGGCCATTCGGATGAGCTTCAACCAATAGGTGCGCGTTTTATTAGAAATTGTATTGAGGGAATTCCCTTCAGTCAAATGCACGTGGGGGATTTCCTTACAATTTGTTGATGACCAACAAACAATCTCCAGTTTCTTGTTAATGAAAGGAAATTGTGCTCTTGTGAAAGCCAGGGTAATGACAGTACTTTTTTGTTTTTATTTTACAAGTAGGCTACTGCATAGTACTATTTTGCAACTGAATGCATTACTAGTGTACTCCTGCTAACCACACTTTCACAGGCATTTGATTAAAACCAATACCGGGTTGGTCATAAGGAAACCACATTTTATGTAGCCAGTGATACTTGGTCAATTGCCGTAAATTATGAGGTCTTCGTCGGACGAATATTATAGTCCCACAGCACCTAAAATTAGCGTTTTCAACAAATTATGATTGCCTTGATTTTTACAAATTTTGAAGTTTGTTTACAATAATATTAAAACATTTTTGTTAATAAAAAACATCCAATGGGTACAAGGCTTGTGTGAGCCAGATGGAATCTAGCCGTAAATCAAATTCAGTGTAAAGAGGAAGTTGGCATATTCCTCATGTGTCAACAAAGCCTTTAATGATGCTTTTATCAATCACAGTGGTATAGTATATGGTGGGATAGGCCTACATATGGCTTAACAATTCAGCTTTTTTAATCTTGTAAGGGGCAGGGCTATTAATTACCGATGATTTGGAGAAACGTTGGGACATCAAAGCGTAGCTCAGATGTGACAGCAAATTGACACATCCTCATAAAAGTAGCACTAAAAACTGAAGGACGTACTAATTAGATGGCTCCTATTTATCCTAAAGTTCACAGTCTGAGTCAGCGTTATGGTAGATGGTACTAAATGGTTACAAACTAACTAGCTGGTATGCATATTGGGTCTGCATTACCTGAAAAAAGTCAACCAGAAGAATTTTTTTTTTTTTTACATTTGTATACCGGTAATGGCATAATTATTTGCCAGTCCAACGCCAGAATACCAAGAAGAGGCAAACACACGGCTCAGTTTTCGGCCTAGGTCTGCATCAGAATCAGATTACAATTTTATGGTAGTCCCTTAAGAATCAGCAAATTTGAGCTGAGTACGATAGCAATAAAATAATACAATACAATTAATATCATGTATACCTGTAACTACAATTAAATGGTATTATTCTATAACATAACAAATACATGGGGGTGATAGTATTTTTGGGGATACATTTTATTTTTGATAAAGCTGATTCTAGTTCAGAGACTTTTTCAGGCAGAGACCCTGGTGAGAAAAGAAACACAGGATAAATTGTGTTTTGTTATAATATTTTATTTTACAGATTGTTTTAAACACTCTTAATATTTGATTCTAGTTAATATTGTTAATAGCTTGTTTATGAAGATCATCATACATAGGGCACTCAAGTGAGTAAAAGTTAGAAATGTTTTTCAATTGCTTTCATCCTCAATAATACTAAGGTGACTGTTTTTCTATATCAGCCCTGTTCTACTGGAATATTGTATGCAAATTAGTTTGCAACTTTCTGTGCTTTATACTCTTAATATGAACTATGAAAGTAGACAAGACAGTATCCTGTTTTATAACATGTGACCATAGCTTTTGATGTTACACTGAAGGTAATACAGATAAGATATCATAATTTCATATAGAGTGAACTGTATCTGGAAGAAAGATAGTTTTGAAATGACCTGTAAGGGAGATGACCATCCTGAGAACCAGTCTATACCCAAAGTTGCCCTTCCCCTGCAAGCTGTTTCCTGCACAGTTTTTAGGACATTCTCAACATCACCTGTGGGCCGCACGGTGGCTAGGTGATTGAGCATTGGACTGCTCAGTCCCCTTCACTGTACCTGGAATAGGGTTGATTCCTTCTGTGGACCTTAGGTTTATAAGGGGAGTTTTCTGGTGGCTGCTGTAGCCTGCTGAGTTGTGGTGTGGTTTTTACAAGCTTTCTTCCCAGTTTTCCACAATACACCATTAACGCAAAGTCGTTAGATTTCTGAAGTATTGTCCTGTATGTGAGCATTTGGTTTTGATCTTCAGAAGGCTGACATATGGTGCTTAGACCAGTTATTGATGAGGTATTGTCTAAAGTGAAACAATTATGTCAATGTCAAGGCCTAGTCCATGAAGCGACTTCCTCAACTAGTCATAACAGCCACTATGGATATGGGCCAGCTGGGGCACTTCTACGAAGAAATATCCTGCAAGAATGGTAAATGTATTACCTGTAATCAGGGATTTAAAGTGTAATTCTTATATTATTTTGTTTTTGTACATGTAGGTAAAATATGATAAACAAGCATTATATATAATATTAGTAATATGATAGTCAACTTGGATGTAGACGTAAAATTAGAAATCATTTCAGCTCAGGGTCCTAGGTCAGATGACTGAAGAAGGCATATATAGATTCTTCTCTACATATATAAAATGTACATGTATACATCATTTGTTAATTTGGGCTTTTACATTTTGTTTATCAATGAGTAATTCATGCCCTTCCACTTGCCCATTTGTTTCCTCCACCATGGCCATATGGCAAAAACACTAAACGAAATACAATACATAAACAGTTTTGGATTAATATTTACCAGTTTTATTTTTATTAATTGTTCTTTCCAATTAACCTAAATACTGTTTAAAGAATTGATAAAAGTGACATGTTTTAATTTATGTCGGTAGGTATCAGGCTATGGTTACGACTCAAGACAATACATATCTAATAGAAGAGCCTCCTGTTCATTATACAAGTCTTTCACCAGAGGTTGATGAAATTAACCGGTATGTGTTGGTCTACTTTTATAGGAAACATCATCAGTAAACTGTCACAAAAAAGTAGCTAAAAATGTTTAATAGCATCTAAATACCTTTGCAAATCCTATAAGATAACAAAAAAGTTTTATTTTCACATATACGTATATTTGAATTTGAAAAACATCTCAAGACAAAATAAAATGCTAATAACAAACATAACATATTCTCACTAATCACTCATTTGAATTGCGAGCCTACGTGAATGACCAGAAATGTTTGATTATAGTTTATGATGCAGAACGGAAGATGAGAGAACTTTTAAATATAATATTATCAATATTTTTAATGTTGCAGAGCCAAAGATGAGGATGCTTTTAAATGTGTCATGAGAAACAACTTGTCCACAGGTGCTATGTTCATGTCTATAGATTTTTATGTACAATGTTTGTTCTTCTGTCAAAAAATACTTTTCTATTAAATATGTTATTTATTATGTTAAATAGTAATATGCTAAATGGTTATATTACACATAATAACATGGTAATGAATAGGAATTTGAAGATTTATTTTAAGATGATTAGTAAATTTATATTAGTATAATATAATTATCATACAAGTAAAACAGATCATTGGCAAAGATAGGATGTTTTACATCTGGTAGAAATTCAATATTCTCATGAATTAATCTAATTTTCTTATGGCTTTTTTTGTCAGGCTGCCTGTCACGTTATTTATCTATTTTGGAGTTGAACAATCAGAGGTTTCCTTTCTCAATCAGTCAAACAGGTGTTTATAGAAATAACAAGACATCAAATTCCTTCCTGCTCAGGTAATTGAGAACATCCACTCTAATAGTACTTTTGATATAAAATATTTCTTTTTTGTGTGAAAGGTGGTCGTTGGAACCTTCCTGTGACATGATTCTTACTTGTTTCCAGTAAATGTATAGTATAGTCCAGGTGGTTGATGCGGTACTGTTATGACTGTAGTGCTAGTTATATGTTTGTCATTAACGGAGTTCCATCGTTTAATGAGCTCACGAGAAGCTATATCTACAGGTTTATGACAAGACTAGAAAGGTCAAAAAATAATATAATACATGTGTTACTGAATTCTGATGTGCAAT
>JAVFBZ010159942.1:0-17890 GCA_032466195.1 Katharina tunicata | reverse complement strand
AATTGATCTAGAACATGAGATAATTTATCGACTTTAATTAGTCGATATCCCTGTGCCAGTGTGATTACTCTTGACAAGATATAACAACTCGAGATTCAGGTCTATCTAGAAACTTGTCTCTGAGAATTGATCTAAAACATGAGATAATTTATCAACTTTAATAAGTCAATATCCCTGTGCTAGTGTGATTACTCTTGACAAAATATAACAACTCAAGATTCAGGTCTATCTAGAAACCTGTCTCTGAGAATTGATCTAGAACATGAGATAATTTACCGACTTAAATAAGTCGATATCCCTGTGCCAGTGTGATTACTCTTGACAAAATATAACAACTCAAGATTCAGGTCTATCTAGAAACTTGTCTCTGAGAATTGATATAGAACATGAGATAATTTACCGACTTTAATTAGTCGATATCCCTGTGCCAGTGTGATTACTATAGACAAAATATAACAACTTGTGAAACCAACAGGTGGTTAGGTGGGAGTCTCCTATCCTGTTTAACTGTTCAGCTAGATGGGTTTATCCAGAGTTTTATATATACCTCCATGTTTGATAAACGTTAAATCCGAGCAATATAATTATCAATATAAGAAAGAATTAATACCGATTAATCATGTGTTTTCTGTAAAAGACTTGGCACACCTATACAGATTAATTTAATCAATTTTGGGGCAGTTAACAATAATCTAACAATAATGATGGCAAAACAAAATATTCCTTTGAGCTATTGTCCAGCTGATGGAACTATCCTATCCTATTATAACAAACCCTTAAAAACCTGTTGCTTTTGATTGGCTGATAACTGTGATGACCTTTTGATGTCAAAGGTCACAGCATCGATCAATGGATTAGCAGTATCTATACTGGACAGAGTTGTAAGGGAAGAGATCTGTACTGATTTATATATTTACATGCATCAAACTTGTAGATCCTGTTTGCATAATACTTTAAATGAATTAATTAGAATTTAGGAGATCTTGAAGATTGGCTTACCTTTTTGTTGGACTGTTTCTATGTAGGGTGTGATCAATTCATAGATTTTTCCTTGAAACTTATATCAAAATCATGCAGTGAAATTGATAGGAGAGTCAGTTCCTGGAATAGCGATACTGAAAGTGATGAATCGGAATTCCAAGGAAAATCAAGTTCTTCAATTACACAATTTAGGAATTAAGGCTGTAGATAGTAGCGCCAGAGATAATGCCCTGACGCCCTAATCCGGTGGATGTATCACTAGCTGATTCACTGCTCTCTGTCGTGATAGTTTCCAGTCTGTTGTAGATCCATGTCAGTTTCTTACGCTGGAAGTGTTCACGCTGTCTGACTCGGATATTTCTATCTTTGGGTGACAGACCAGGCTAACGGGGTAAAAGTAGCCTGCTAGCAGCGCTTCGTGTGGATTGAGCCACTTTGATAACCTCCGCAGTCGATTGAGAATCTTCGCACTGCAGATGTGGAAACCAATTAATGTCTGGTTGATCAATGTTAGTATCCGTTAACAAAAGATCCCTGCCTGCCGAGTTGGTTTGATGAGCTTTGCTTGCTATTGAGAAAACTTCCTCTTAATTCCTCAAGAGAGTTATCTCAGTTTAAACAATCACTGGTGGCAGTTACTGCAGCAGATACACTTTCCGTCAGACGTCTGTGTTACTTGCCACAGAATCCTGGAATGAGAATAAGAAAATATTGTTCACAAATAGTTACAGATTTGATGAGGTAAACCCAGACACATTAAAACACACTTCTGGAAGGTGCCAAGAAAAAGCCTGAACTCAAGGGAGGAATTATTATTCAGTGTCACGTTTTCTACATGTTTTTTTTTAAAGATATCACTGATCGGATAAGAGTATGTTTGGTAGAAATGCCATAAAAGCCTGCAATAAGAACAACAAAAAACACAACAGTGTTGTACAAGCACTTTTGTGAAAGGCACAGACAAGTCAAAAAGGATATCGGTGAAAATTGCAATAAAATCTCGGAAAGGAAAATGTTGTTGTTGTCATTATGTGGATATGATGTTGACAAAGTCAAAAACTCACCTGCGGAAACTGCAATAGAATCTTGGAATAAGAGCAAGGAAATATTATACAGTGTTTTAGAGTGTACTTTGAAAAAGTAAAGTAATGGTCAAAGTATACATGTTTTGAGCTGTTACTAAAATCCTGGACTGAACCCAAAATATATAAAACAATGGAATAAGTTGGCCTTGGAGTTTAAAGCTACGAGTCAAAGGCTGTCCTTTAACAAACCACCATAGCATCATTGAGTGAGAGTGCAGAGAATATTCTTCAGAATAGTATGCAGACGACGTAGAAGCTTACATGGTTAAAAGCCACAAAACTGGAATTGTATCTTATGTCTGGATGTAGATACGCCTTGATCTAAACAATTTGTAAACCATTACCGATTTTATGCTGAATTGGCCTAAGTAAGAATTTGCAGTTGAGTAATCCTCCTGGCCGGTAATTGTGGATGTCTCGACCACAGTACGTTATTTAAGAAAGTTGGAACATTAGTGCCGATCTTCTATTACTTACGCGTGGTAACCACATGTACGTCTCAAGAAAGTTCACTAGAATGACTTTTTCATTGTGGTTTTAACAAAATTCGTTTCACTAACTTTTTGTAATTTCCTGGATGTGTACCACTATGCAATTTTTTTATTAGAAGAGATGATCAGAGGAATATATTTATTTCCTTCAACAGTCATTGCCTGAAGAGGAGTTGGATTTCATCTATTCATCCAACATCAACTCGGAAGGCTAGCTCAATGAAGCATTGTTGTCTTTCTTAAGTAACCATTATATACCTAAGACACTGTCGGAAAAAAAAAAAAAGACGTCTCATTAAGACAAAAAAAAGTACAGAAACCATTCATCTATAAAACTAGCTAGTAAGGAAACTGAAAGTTTTTTGGGGGCAATTAAGGTCTTAAGTACAGTGCCTCAAACTATGGCAATTGGGAATTTCATTCCATTGGATTGACTTGACTGGTAAATTAACTTACAATTTGATGTTGTTTTAACACCACATCTATGAAAACTATTCAAAGTTGGTGCCGTAGTTCAGTTATTACCAAGCGGTTTGTCATTAGGTACAGATCACCAGTTCAAAAAGAATTTATATATTAGATGTGGATTTATGATAAAAAATCTTCAACTCAAACAAATACTTTATATCTCGAGTTATTTACTTGCGATATTTCTAGTCCCGATTTGATTCAAAGAAAGACAGCAGCTATAGCTTTAAAAAAATATCGAAACACACAAGTTTGATATTTCAAGTCAGGATTTGTGCAAAGATAAAAAAAGCTTGCCTGAACCTTATGAGATGTTCTGAAGCTGAAAATAAACTCCAAGATCTCTGGAGATTTCACTGAATTTAAATTGACCTGCAAATCTTCGAGAGCTTTGTTGAAGCTACTGTTTGGTATGATTAGTAAAGTCTTGCGTCTCCCTGTGGAGAAGTGTCCTTAGTAAGCCTAGAAGCTCAGGGAATGTTAGTTATACTCGGCCCTGGTTGGCAACTAGCTTATTGACTGTCTTTGATCACGCTATTTAGGAGGCTACAATCTCTATAGTTAATATCCATGCAGGCTTTAGTTGGAAAAATAATTTCCTGCCAAGGACCTTTTCCAGTATATAGCAGTCTACATATTTAAGAGGCAAAAGTTTTCAGTGTTTATCCCGGTATGTTGAAGCTACCAATATCCTTGCCAGTGAGGAGTCTAGCTTGGTAGATCACTGTGCTTCACAAATATCATTTCAAGTATTTAGGAGAAGACTTACTATACATGTACTATCCATATCTATTGGAGTTACAAATAACTTTTCCTGCAAGTTGTCTTTGGCTGATCACCCTAATTAGTGCAAGGGAATGTCTCTAAGTATATCCTAGTCTGTTATAGTAAAAAATGTGGACTTGAAGTCAGCCATTAGTCAAGCATGGTAGATCAATCTATTTAGGCGAGGTGACGTCAGATATCCATTTTTATTACAGTATCAAAAATCTTCACTGGTAACCCCTTGGCTTGGGTCTCTATCCTTCGATATCATTAGATTCAGTTCATGTAAGCTTAGGTAGATCAGGCTATTTACGAGAGGTAGTAGTACTTACATAGTGTATCTGTGACCACCCCAGTTAGAAAAATCACTCCCATAACACATGCCGCCTGGAGACATAAGGCCGATATTTAACAGTTTTTGACAGAGGTTGGATCAATGAAGACTGCTTACTGGTTCTTGTGTCCACTCAGAGTTCCCTGGTACATCAACCCTTCAAAGGCCTGCTATTCAATCTCGTCGCCGAATGCCTCGAGAATTCACTAGGAGACACTACCGATGTTAGAACCAATTTGACCGGATGATATACACTCCAAGGTATCACGCCTGTTAAACTTGCCTTTGTTATAAAGCATCGCTCATTCTACACTTCTTTTGTTTTGGATCAATAACGGCAGACGACGATCGCAAGGCGTTTGGGAGTCTGTAACTGCCGTCAATATCCATGCACATGTGACTTAACTATGGGGCTTGTCCTTAGGCCTTTTCTGATTTGTTTTCTTTTTCTTGGACTAGTTGGATGAGGAATCCGCTCAGTAACAAATTGGATCCTTATTTCTGGGTTTCCAGCATAACTTTTCACTTGGCGTCTCGTACAGTACAGTAGCAGCAGTAACTGGATCTAGCAATCGGACACTTCTTATACTTGTTAAGTTTCTGACTATTACTGAGACAGAGCTTGTCACAAATATCTGGATTGACACATATTGTATAACTTAAAAAATCAGGAAATTATTTCAGATTCTGAATTTTCTGAAGTGTAAATTACTGACCATGGTTCCAAGGCATTACTTACACAAATGCTGCACTGGTTAAGGAGTTCCTTGTTTTCTTTGTGAAGGACGATCATCTGTGTAATTGTATCGGGTAAGAACATCTCATAATCTTCTCAACCAGTACATGTTAGGATGAACAAATTTTCCCAGTGATATTTTCCGCTTGGACTTCCATTTTGTTGGTTAAGAGTTTACAAAGCTGAGGAAATGTTCAGCAACTAAACATCAATCATCCAGTATAAATACAAGGAAGGTAGTGTAACTTCTGGGCTGTAAAATAAGACTGTTATAACCTTACTCACCTTTACAAATTAATCATGCCGATATAAGGTATGCTCAAGTGTTACAAGCTATTGATAATGGACCTCAAACATAAAACTTGAAGGCCCGTATTCACAAATATCCGATAATGGCGCATAGCCCAGACTGGATTTAACAGAAAGCAGTGGGACAAACACTAGAAGCTATAAGTCACAGCTCCACTTAGCTTATAAGTACTACATAGGCCAGTCATCGTAAAGGATAGCCCAGTCAGTAGCAAGGAACTAACTATACAAGAGGCTGTCAAGAGTATGCTAGAGAGTGGGGAAATATAGCGATCAGGGAGCTTAGGCAGGGCAAGGAGTCTGTTGTCAACTACTCTGCCTAAGCGGGGCATCACTCTAGGCCAATCGATCACAGCAATCTCCCTGCTCTCTTTCCCTTGCCAGATCTTAACTCAGTCTCTTATACATGCAAATCTTTAGAGCACAGGATATTTTCCCTGGCAGGTCATCAGGACTAATCTATTTGAGGGTAAGTACAGAATGACTTTTTTATGACAGAAACATGAATTGATATTAAATTGAATAACTTCTCAAGCAAGGCCTCATCGATTTTGCTTTACGGCAGATTTTTTTGGCTAGCCTACAAATCTTCCTAGGTGGCTTTGAACACGGCCAAACTTAATAAACTATCGACAAAAACTGTGTTCGTCTATCGCTATCATGGCCAAATGTACCGGCAATAGGAAATGTATTGTGTTTATTGTATTACACTGTTTATATCTGCGTTTGTTAATGGTTTCACCGCGTATAAACTTAGCAGAATGCATGTATAAAGAAAAAAATGGTAGCCAACGATAACTATTTAACAGAAAGCTAGATTGTCTCATGACCAAATATAAGTGGCAACAGGAAATGTATTGTGCTTAATTTATTATATTGTTTGTTTCTATGTTTTCTTAAGACATTCCTGACTAATTAACCGTGCATGTTACACAGAGCTAGCTGCTCCTAACCACAACTCCATGAAAGATTATATATTTTTGGGGGTATTTACTGATATTCTTATGCAACCATTGATACCATTTCTAACTGTTTCCTCTTTGGAGACATTTGGCCAACTGAAAATTACCAGTGTGACAATTGTGAAAATGATGCTTTTTTTGGTGTCGTGTAATAGTGGAGTAAGACAGTGTCATAATCTTTGTTTGATGCACTCCTCATTTAGAAGTGAATTACAAAGTATGAGAATAATCAGATAGGTAGATACAAACAGATAGATATTATCTGTGGCAAATATTGATCACTGTTAACCCATTTCAAATTAGCCCTCTGGCTAAGGACAGCATTTTTCCAACTTATATTCATGCCCCATACTTACCAATGGAGGAACACTATCTTTCCAACGGAGCTAATGCTAAAAGTCTCCTCACATTATTTGGTTGTGCTAATTTCGATGCCTACTGTTGGAATAAACTGGCCTCATATAATTGAAATACTCTTGAGCAATGCGTTAATGATTAAACGCCAAGCAATCAATCAATTAAACTTTCCAGTTTAGTAGTGCTAAGCAAATAATTTTTACATTTTACATTTTGTAGCTTGGCATTCAGCTTGTAAACAATGGTTACTGAAGTTTAATTGGCCATAAGTACAGATCTATATAAAATTTTCTTTCTCTACATATATACAAAAATATATTTTGTCAAGGGTAAACACACTGGCAGAGGGCTATATATATTTTTGTATAAATGTAGAGTAAGAAAATTTTGCTTGCAGGAGGGCTATATATAAATGTGTGTGCATTAAACATAATCAAAACCCCCAATCGCAGAAACAAACAATATTTTGAAGTCTGAAAATGTTGAATAATCCTTCAACCCTAGGACATATAACCCACAGTAGATTTTATTCACATGTCAAAGATTTCACTGCATCAGAACTTTTTGCTTGAAACTTTCGTGAACATCACAGAAAATTTGACGTAATTTTTGGAATGCCTTGTTAAAGCCATGAATACCCATCCTGTAGGTTTATAATCAAGGGAGAAATGCTTTTCTATTTAATGGTGAAGTACACCAGCTTTAAATAAGTGAAATACCCTTGAGCCCCAGATAAACGCCGATCAATAAATCTGTTTATCATATTTTTGAACATTCTGCTTATTCCCAATCGGCAATGTCTGGAGATACATTTCTATCATAGATATGAATATATAAGATATTCCAAGATATGATTCCCTCTGGGGGTCGTATACTTTTTCCTGTGTTCTGTCAAAATACAATTTTGGGATATTAATGAAGATGGATATGGTATGAAAGCATGAAGAAAACGGAACCAGAGTTGTGTGATTCTATTATGTTTAGAAATGTAGACAAGGAGAACCATCAATACACCCCTTAAGACAGAAAGGTGAATCTTACGCCTAATGCCACTAGCGTAACACTAGCTTATATTCAATAATATTGATTTAATCATTATCAAATCAGAGCTGATTAAAGCACGCCCTGTGTTAATGTATATTACATGTAAATGACACATCTAAGAGAAATGATAAACACTAGTCAGGTAAATAAAGCTACATTTAATAATTAGATTCAGTATATATTTTAATTAGTTCAAAAATAAAACAGACAAAATTACCCTAATTCTTCTACCATTTCACCCCCTCTGAGTGTGTTTAGTCGAATAGGTAACATGAAATTAGACCACAAGCAAATTTGGGAAAGGGCGTAATCCAATTATAAATAATAAATTTATTATTATAGCCTACTGTATAACTTATTAATTAGCCTCTGTGTCTGAGGTTTAACAAGTAAGACTGACTGAAAGTCTTATTTGAAGAATTAGGGTATTTCTCATTTACCTGTTTGTGAGCTATGTTCATCTCTTTCTAGATATATACCCATCCAACTAGATATGGATTTTTTTAATGGCTTTACATTGTATGTTTACTAAAGGTATGTAATTGGGGTTCATTTCTATGCCATCAGCTGTTTTAAAATCTGGAAAAATAATGATTATTTTGAGTTAAGAGTGCATATAATTGTTAGTGTTTTATTGACATTGTAAACCTCGCCATTATTGACGGTATTTAATCAGTGCACAGATGACCCGACATCTGTCTTTATGTCAGGCCCAGTGTACAGATAGATCTAGCTGATCAGTTGTTTTTTAAATTATCTTGGGATATAGAAGAAGAGTATTGTTGAAACCTCAAAACATTTTAGCTGTCTCGATTACTTTCATGTTGCCATACTTTACCACTAAACAAGCATTATTTTTCTATCAGGGCTGTGACTTGAAGTGACTTTACATTATTTTGTTGTGTTGAGTCTAGTGTTGCAATACACAGCCGTCCTGCAAGTGAAATAGCCTTGAAATTGGCGTTAAACAGCAGTCTATTAATCACACATTTGACCCCGTAAGCAATTGCACAATCATTTAATAGAAAACTGGAATTAAACAGTGATTTGTTGGCAAATTGACCAATGGACTAAAAAAAAGTATATCTATTGTGTTAATTTGAATGCCAAAGGTAGTGTTATGGATTCAAGACGCTACACTCAAAACTCAAAAGGAATGACAATCGGTGGCTCTTTGTTAACTGTTAACTGTCATCGCTGTTAACTATCATCATCAATATTAGAATTTCTCCTCACACACTAGCATAATAACGAAGAGTAGCTCATTTCAAATATTAATTGTCTGTCTGTTCTGAATGATTGTACAAAACACTACACATTTGATGATTGCGTTTGTTTGGATATTTGCACAATGTACTATCATTAAAGCGAAATGTCCTTAAGGAAGGCGTTACACACCATGGAATCAATCACCAATCTGAATGATGGTCATTTTTGATTGCACTGAAATATGCAGTTGCTGTGGTTAGAATGTTTGACTTACTATGAAAATATCTAAGTATCTCTTTGCAACAGAACTGCTAGATCTGTTTGTGCAAACAGAAGTTCAATGTTATTGCTCCACCAAGTACTAAAGTATTAATGAACCCAAAATGTTTGTGCAATACCGGATAAATAAATAATGAATGATCACTAGCTGCTGCCTCATTTTAATTTGCAACATTAAGATTATAATTTTGGATCCTCAATTTTATGTCACAAGGCAATTCTCTAAGATAAAGGAATTCTATTTAGACCTCGTTAGAGATTTTTTAAATCTGGAGCGAAATTTAAGTTTATCGTTTAAATATTTGGTGACTGTCAAATCACTGCAATAACTTCTCACTGATGTAAATTCATTTCGAAATCACTGAGCCCTAAGCAATATCCGCTGAACAGATATTGGAAAAATGGTAATGACTTCTGCAAATATTACAATTAATTTATGGATAGATTAAATGCAAATGTACAATAAGTTTGTAAGAATTCTGGTGGGCAAAAGCACAGGTGTTAATAATTCAATATGTATGTTATTATACTCTGAGTTACCAACATGACTTCCTTGTGCAGAAATTCTTCTATTATGAAGGGGAGAATGTTTCGTACATTCATGCTGTCCTACTTACCAATGAACAATTGATGGAGGAACCGTATCTTTCCAAGAAGGCTAACACAAGTGACTTCACATTTTTTGGTTGCATTACCGTCTCTTTGTAGTGTTGGAATACATCCCTGTCATATAATGCATTTTAACGCATGATAAAACTACCCTTGAGAATGGAGGAAAATACCAGTCAACCAATCAACCGTTCAAATATTACTGTTTTCAAAAAACGTTCGGATATTCTTAAGAAGAATATAAATTATGGTTCTTTGCAAAGTCCCCCCATGCCCGTCATGTTGTTTTTTTGGCACTTTCCACCTGTTGATAGTTGAAAGCATTGCCTATCACCAAAGTAAAATAAATATTGCAAAAGATTACATTGAAGAAATCTGAAAGTTTTAAAGCTTATCTCCATAAGTAGTATTCTGGAGCCAGTCTTACAAAGTGTGCAACCAAGTCTAACATAAGCAACGTTCGCTTCGTAAGGCTGAGCCCTGACCTCAAGACGAGCCTAGTTTTGATTCAAGTGTTTTACCATATTAAAGATAATATACTGAACTTATGCACAGTTATGTAATTTATTCATGAGATCGATAGTTTTAATGTTCAACAAATAATACAAGCGCTTAACCTATACGTGGGTGGTAAGGATCGTTGGCTTTGTAATAACTACAGCCCTCTGGCTAAGGGCAGTATGTTTCCAGATCATACTCATGCTGTCATACTTAACACAAGAGGAACATTATCTTTCCAACAGCGATAACGCTTAAGTGACTTAATATTTTTTGGTTGTGTTTGAGTCACCTTCTACTGTTAGAATACACCGCCACCATATAAGTGAAATACCCTTGAACATGGCGTAAACACCAATCAATCAATGTAATAACTACAAAAAGCATGTTAAACTTCGTATGATTTTTATCTAGGAAGGAAGTACTGTCAACCCATGTTGTGAAGTGTTATTTAACTTCTATTTAATCTAAATAGTTTAATTGTAAACAAATAATACATTAATAATTATTGTATTAATAATAATAAATAATACACAAGTATTATCCATAAGTGGCTGGTAAGTACTAAAGGGTTTGTAAGGACTAAAATCAGCATGTAACATGGCTGCGTGCCCAACTAGGTTTATAACTTCTCTTAATAGCCCAGACTTTTGGAGTCCTAGTCGAGCAATTGATCTTACTGAGGTGAGATTGATTTCTTACTAGTGTCCTTAACATGGCAGAAAATCCACAATCTACTAGGTCATCTTGAAAGTACCATATTTATCCGACTCTGAACTGCCATGTGAGAATCCCGGGCCGTTTTCCCTGACGCGTGATCAGATGAAAATTGGCGCCGTAAATTCAACAAACTAGTTTGTTGTAAAATGAGCCAGCAAATGGATTCCACCATAAACTATCATTTATAAATCAATTCCAATTCAATTCGGCGAGGATATGATACAGTACTTTTATATGATGTATGTGGAAATTGCCCCACTTTTCAATATCAAGACTAGTAAGTCATCATTTTCGAAACAATTTATATTCAGTTTCTAACAGATATTTACTTGACTGTACCCTGAACAAAAATCAATCATTTTCACTTTCCATTAACCCCAATATATAACTTCTCTGTTTTGGCCGTTTATGCAAATTGACAGATGAGTATAATGACACTGTCTTTATGAGCTAATAATTATTTTGAAAGATCATTAGTTTAAAAAAAAAAAATAGTTTCAGACTTTAAATGTAATGGATGAACTTGTACACTTTTGTTTTTCTTTACATTCTCTTTATATAATGAACACAGAACATTAAGAATTGAAACTGATAACCACACTTATACTTGTGATGTATGGTATTATTAAAACCGTCCACTGATAGATTGGAGGGTTGGCAGAACAACTCCGCTCTGCCCTTCGATTATTAAATAATTACCCTTTTGTGATGCAACCTTGTCATGTACATGTAGTGATTTTTCTTTAAGACATTCGTTCGTTATTCGTTATTTTTTGTTTAATTAACCTAGTTTTTTACACTACCCTAATTCTTCAACCATTTCACCCCCTCTGAGTGTGTTAAGTCGAATAGGTAACATGAAATTAGACCACAAGCAAATTTGGGAAAGGGCGTAATCCAATTATAAATAATTAATTTATTATAATAGCCTACTGTATAACTTATTAATTAGCCTCTGTGCCTCACATGTAATAAGTTAGACTGACTGAAAGTCTTATTGTTACAAAAATCTCAGGGGTCGAAAAGGTTAAAGAATTAGGGTAGATGGTATTTCTGAGAAAATGTTGGGAATCCGTATGGTCATTTGGAGAAAGATCAGGTCAATGTCAGACAGCTAGATACAATGGAGGTTATTTGCCAACGGGCCTCCATCACATGGGTATAATTTGTTTGGCATCATTGTATTCATCAGTTACAATATTTCTAGACTCATAAACAATAATTTGACTCGATAATTATAATTATGTTTCATTACCTGAAAACAGGTTACATATTCCTAAGGTGTCGTGGTAAGCTGACAAGCCGACAAAAATAACGATGAAAACAAAAACAAAAACATCAGGCAGGTGGTAAGAAAGGAAATTAATTTTCATTTTGTTTCTTCTGGGTTTTGTCTGACACTCAGACATCACTCTTTGCATAATTTATAGTTTCCCTTGAGGGAGAAGATAAAAACGCCTTCGGTAATATTTTTGGTAACCATGTTTGCGGTCATCTTGGATATATGCTTCACAGCAAGAAAGACTCATCAGCCTGTGTCATGTATTTATGAGAAAAAAGATATTGCAAACTTCTGAATAAGAAATAGTTTATTGTTTTTCTTCCTATGACGAAGACACCTATGAGAAATTTATATCTGATAGAAAGATTTATGATTTAGAAAGGAATTCTCATGTGGCTATAGCTCTTAAGCATGAGGCTATAAACCAGTGTGACCCTGTGGGAGCTTAATGTATTCTCCATAAGATGACAACATTAATTATTCTCTGTTTATTCAGGTTCAGTCCAGGCCCTCCTAATTTAACGTAAGTTTAAACATAAAAAGATTAATTTTAAAAGATTGTTATTCAGAAATTATGACTAGTTCTGGTGTGCCTTTTTAAAGACTGCGTTCAATATGGTGATGCACTATAGTGTGGCTACAGAAAACAACATACTGTAAATCACCTATAATTTCGACCATGCATAATGCTCACCGTTTTGCAAGTTGTGGAAGTATTATAGCATGTAAACAAACAAATTTAAGTTTATTGTAAAATCCAGATTCTCCTTTTACTGTAAAACTGTGTTTGACTCCCAGACATTATTTGAAAGTATTTAAAATAGCTTCCAAAGTATTAACTTCATTATCAGAATTTTAGGTGATTTAGGTGTCTTTAAATAATATGAAAGGAATATATGGATCATACATGTGCAAATATATATTTTTTTCTTGATGCCTTAATTTTATCACTTTGAATAGTTCAGGTGTGCACCCTGTAACTATTCCCTCAAAAACAAGCAGATGGTGTTTCTGGAAATTCTTACTTTTATGTTTATATCAGTATGTATCAAAGATAAGCAGTCATATGGTTAATTTAAGTGGTTTAAACCAACTTTGTCAGCTGTCCTTTGAAATTTGTTCCATACTTCTTCGATCTGAGGCTCTGGACTTTGTCTTGCAGAAAAGAGCAATCAAGATTAACCTACCCATGTTCCACAAGCCTATCATGGGACCAATGAATTCTCGTATTTAATATACAATTATTTTAAGTAGATGCGAGCTTTCACAATTTATCTCGCTCGAGTGTTATATTTTTATGTGGAGATATACTACCACTGCATTGCATCTTCCCATGTAAGCCAAGGAGTTCTGCTTCAACCGGTGTTTCATTCTATGTTTTATGTGCATGTAATATCCTCAATCTTGTGTCTTATCTCTCAGAGTCTCCGCAGGGGCCGTCTTTTAAGAATTAGTCGATGAAATGAACCAGGGATGTTTTTTGGTGTCAGAAGTGGGGGAGATTCTTGTTTTTGTAAGACTCCACTTTTTGCTCAGCGGCTGTTTTGCTGTTGTTGTATATTCCCAAAAGATTCATTTGAGAACGTTCAAGGGGGCTAAACTGGATACCTTTTGCATTTTTGTCAGTTTTTCTCGCAGAGATTCCGTAAACTGTCAACATATTTCCCCACCTCTCTGAGTGAAACTGTATATTGTTACTTCCACATGTTCTTGCAGGGAACGGCCCAGTATTACAGGTGCAACTGACATATAATCTCACAAACGGCTTGTTGTATTTCTTTGGAATTTGAGATTGAGTACAACAAATAGATAAGGGCTTTAAGGAATATTCAGAACCATTTGAAGCTGTTAAAATCTGATGCAAATTAAGGGAATTTAAAATACTTGCTTTAAAGTTGTAGTCCCTGGCTGACTACTTTCTGAAAAATGTACAATTCCCATGGTAGCTGTACAAGTAATTAACATATAAATTTTAATCAATAATTGAAGCAAGCTCATACATAAAACAGTTTGTTTCAAATCTTCTTCATAGATATCGTTTGATTGAATTTGCCTTTTCTAACAAGTAGACCAGTGTTTAGGTCAGATTTATAAAAAAATTAATAATAAACAAGTCGATTTCAATCGAGATCTTTTGTTTTAGACACAGAAAATGTGATATCTAAAAAATGAAGTATAATTCCGGGTTTTGAATTTTTTAGATGATTTATTTTAACCAATCCACCCACAAATCGTGAAGAAGATATTGCTGAGGCTAGACTAAATAGAATCAATAAAAAATACTGACTTCAGAAGGAAGGATCCTTGTCTTTTATATTGTATAAATGTTGAAAGAAAAATGACCCTGTGCTCCATTGGGAATAAAGCTTGCTCAGTTTTTGTAGATATGATAGTTGATATGTTTAAATACTGGTCTACTGTGATCTTTTTGATCTTGTGTTTGGAACCATCATAAAGAACCTAATAATTTTTGCTTCATCGATTCAAACTTCTGACTTTAATTCATTCTTTTCAAATTTCAGTTGGCTATTGTTGAAATGTTAGCAAAATTTAATTGCTTAAATTTTAGAAATGACTTCTTTGAATCTAACTAATAATTTAATTTTTTTGTGATACAGCTTTGAAATACTTATATTACATGAAAATGATGTCAAAAATAATCATGAAAATTATGTCATAAATAAGAAAAAACTAGTAAGCCATTTGAACGTTCCCTTTTGTAAATCACCTGGTGAATGTTTTATCAATTTTGTTATTTCTCCAGAAATATAACCGAAAGGCCTTAGGTCCTAAATAGTATAAATTATATTTGTTAATAATGTAATGCTGGCTGAGAAACTCCTGAGTCATGTTGAAGGCAGCTTTAATTCATACTGCTGTCATGTAGGCCTACAGTTAATATGGTTGATATTGCTTGAATCTAGCACTTGGACAGAAATTACTGTTACATGTGTTATTGGAATTGTCTTAAGTTTTTGTGTAGAAAGTTACTTATATCAGCATGTCTTTAATTATGTTGCATACCAATATCTTTTTATGTGAAGAGACCATTTAGACAATTTGGCAACCAGAGATTTAACTAACAATCAAAATTTTTGTCTTCTTCTTTCTCGTTTTTTCAGAGAAAAGAAGAAATATTAGGGTATATATTCGACCTAATGTTTATTGTGTTACAAGAACAAGAAATGTCCCAAACAACTCTTAAATCCTAATATTTTCAGTTTTTGTGCACGCTTCCAGCCTTTACAATGTCAAGGAATCATGGAATATCTTTAGACATTATCGAACGGTTATAAATCATTATTTGGTGAAGGCCTTGTTTGATTCTCATGGGACCCTAGCAAACACATAATCTCGATTTCCCATTTGGATACGGAACATGTTATTTTCTTTGACTGTCGAAACACATTATTTTGGGAACGCCAAGAAGTGCAGAGGTGGAAAATTCAAACTGACTACCAGTACTTCCTTAACGAAGAAGGTTCAGAATCACTATCCAGTTCAATTTCGCTCTGAGCTAACAATAGTGTATCATTAAGACTAAGTGCAAAGGGGATTATAGTTGAGCACTGCAGTCAGTTGGGAAAATCTTTTTTGTTTCCATTGAAAAAAGAAAAAAAGACAAGTTAAATTTCATGGTTTTGGTTGGTTTGAAATTCATTGAAATTTCATGCAGTTGATCGTTAAAGATAATATCAAGGTTAAAATTGATGGTGTGAATCATTAATCTAATTATTCTGGATAAATAAGTTATTATGTGCAATTCCTTACTTTTTGATCAATAGATCATGGGATTGAATCTCTGTTCAGCCACACGCACAGAGCTTCTCGTCTTTACATCATTACTCTTTCTTATACTTGTGTCAAAAAGGCTAAAATAATTCAAATTAATGGTAGCTTTTTTTAAAGAATCTAAACTGTTAAAATCTGAAGTGTAATGCTAAAGTGACAATGCAGAATATAAGATTTTAACAGAAGTCAAACTCAAAGTCAAAACCTGTCAATGCAGAATAGTCACTGCATATCAAACCCATAAGTATCAAAAACCAAGGAAGTAAATAATAGAAACATTTCTTTGGGGGATAGTTTGGAAACCACAGACTCTGCTAGCCGAGGGCTTGTTTTGTTGACATAAGATTCAGCCTGGGTGGACCCAACTAAAACTTTTCAACTTATTCCAGAAACTGCCAGTATTTTTAGAAAAAAAAAATCTGGAATAAAATATAGGAAGTTGTCAGAAACCTGCTGAAAAATGTCAAAAATTCTGAAGTTTCTGCTGTATTTCAGACCTTAATTAATAGAACTTTTTGGACAAAATTCCTTCTTCCGACATTTTTTTTTTTTTAATAAGCGTTCTTGTTACTTTTCTTTCCTGCTAGTTACCGGCTTAATACATAACATGTGTAGTGTAAGTGAGTCACTCCTTTGAATCGGAAAGACTTCAAACAAAAACTGGAAAAGTTTTTCACTCCGAGTTTTGAAAACGTTTTTCTGTAATATATGCAGTGTTGAAAACGGCCATGCATACATATTAAAATGGCTCTAAAAACACTCTTCTGTAGAGTAATAAGAAAACTTGGTAAACAAATAAGTAAAGATTTCTAACAAAATTTTAGAATTTTTAAGGGATCTGGCTTTTTTATCTACCATAATGAAAGGCTTGAATATGTTACTCTGTTTCTAAACTAAAAGATGCTCTACTTTTCATTTTATGCAACCACAAGAAAATTAATAAGACTAGGTTGAATTATCTATGATATATGTGTAAAGCTTCATTAATAAACACAACTTTGTTTAAAAAGACCCACCGATAAAAGGCCTAATTGCTTCACTATAATGATATAATTCTATAATGTTTCTATATCCTATATAACTTCTAATGATGGCCTCATTAAGATCTAATTTATTTCAATTTTGAATGACTTCTGAACTAGAAATTTGTATACTAGCGTCAATTATAAATAAAAAAAATAAAACATTTTGCTAATTTGGTTCTAGGTTATTTTCAACACCCAGTCTGGGGCGTCTTGTACCCACAGGAATTATCATTAGGCTCATACGTTTTTGTTACTATTTGGTGAACACCTAGATAGTTTCTTATGTGGCAGAAAGGGGAAGTTTTTTTAAAGACATTTAAGCAAGTAGGGCACCATATGGTTATGTATCTGGTATCTATATAACAAACTAGGTTAGAAGGACGGAAGCTACCCAAGAAAAGGGGTGGAGGGCTGGGGTACATTGGTTAAGCTTTAGACTACAACATAAATAAATTACAACTTAAACAGACATTGTCCAACATTCATACACATCAACTTTAAACTTGAACTTCAAAGTTTGAATTTTTTAGAAAATGTGAAATCTCAAATATTTTACAAATCAGGTCAAATAAAGAATAACCCCTAAGACCTGACTGTTTGATTATTTTTCTCAGTATTAATTTTATTTGTTCCTCAGAACATTTTACTCACTTGCTCCTTCCATCAAGGCTTATTCAGTTTATTTAAAGAGACATCTTTCATATAATTCCTTTTGTAAATTTTTTTCATGGTTTTGGTTACCATCTCTGCTTTACATAATTACGATGAAATGATGTGTAATTATGCCCCCCCTCTAGTAAGAGGGGGGGCATACAGGTTTTACCTTTTCTGTCCGTATGTCTGTGTGTCCGTATGTCTGTATGTCCATGTGTCCGGTAAGCTTGTCCGGGCTGTATCTTGGTTACTTTTTCACTACAGCTTTTGAAATTTGCGTAGTGCATTCT
>JAVFBZ010159931.1:0-17894 GCA_032466195.1 Katharina tunicata | reverse complement strand
CCGAGCCACCTTTGAGATGTCATTTTGATTTCTTTTAAGACAGGCAAATTGGGAACAGTGGGCAAATAGTACAGTGAACCATGACCAACTGTAACCTGTCTTCTGTGTTGATCTATAAAAAATACACAATATTTTAATTTGAAATTTAGTTAAACAAAGGTTTGTACTTTGTGAATATTTCTAATAATGATGATGACCTGAATATAATTTTGCGTTTTAGAGACAAAATGTAAAAAATTGACCACAAGGTGTGACCCCTCCCTGAGATATAAGCCAATGAATGATCAGGAAATTTGATATAATTGTTCAGTCATATAATAATACAAAATATTGGCCTTTGTGGTGAAAATTTTAGTGAGATATAAAACTACCCATTATAAATTGGTTAGTTTCTAACAGAGCACAATCCAAGCAGAAAAAAAAAACTGGTACAGAAGACAACCAACCAAACATTTCACCCCCAATGGATTCAGGGGCATCATTATATAAACAATTCTTTTAACATTCCTGTAAATATACACAAGGATATAATGATAAAATGTCAAACAACAAAACAAGATGTATATATGGAATAGTTTTCTTCTTCACAGAAATGGCAGCACTTTGACACAAATTTATAAATATATATATTATGTACATTCTGTTTTGTACAAAATCATATAACAACACATAAATAAATCATTCAGTATATATCAAAATTCATTAAGTACATATGTACAATCTTACATACAAACAGTAGACCTATTTTCCAATTTTGAAATAAAGTTAAATCCAAGTTGAAATAAAACTAGGCGTGATGTGATCTATCCAAGTGACAGGCCTTATCATATAATATTAACTCTTCTGAAGAGACATTTACTTATTAATATTTTCTCATTTCTGTCCTATGCAAAACTGGAGGTTATTTCTCTTTTAATTCTGTTAAAATCATAAAATCAGACTACAACAATTCTGAAATACTATTGGTGGTATTAATCACTAACAAACCCAAAATTAATGATAAAATAAGAGTCTAGTCAAGCTGTTATTTAAAAGGAATTGAGACAAATCCATGTACCTGCCAGCTTTAATAATATTAAACTACATAAGTAAAATACATAGCAGATACTATTTAGTTGTATTTATTGTAAGCTCAAGTAAAAAAGGTAATAACTTAATAAAAAGTTTTGTTTCTTTAACAATTCAATTAAAATAAATGAACAGGGTAAATGTATAAGGGATTTGATGTCACAATGCAGACTTCAAAGAGAAGTGTAAATGCTATAAATCATTATAAATTCTGAAGTTTCCACAAAGGAAGATTAACTTATGAAAAGTTCATCATTAAACAAGATAAAACTATTAACAAATGCTGCGATTCGTAAAAGACAATAATTTGATTGAAGTGCTTCAACAAGTTAAATTAAAGAATATTGTAGAAAATCAATGGAAATTTATTATATATGGTGAGTTGCAAGCAAAACTAACCAGTCACAAAAATGGACTCTGAAGCTCGATGTAGATGACAGCTGGTGAATAATGACAATGATATTAACATAAGTAGATAACATTACACATCAAGAAGTCAATGGTATAAATCAGTTCACATATCAGACATAAAATTATCAAAGTTGTTATACCCCCCTCCTCCCCCCTCAATAAAACAAAAATATTGGAAAATATGTTCAAAATTTAGAACAGGATGCCACCCACCCACCCCCCTTTCAATTTGCATTTTATGTGGATGTCATGCATTTAAACATACAGTTACATGTACATGGTGTTGTGTAAAAGATTTTTTCAAACCACTCTATTGAGTTCTCTCCCAAAAAATCGCCTTCCTGATGATGCCTTATTAGCTCAGAGAGCACCACGGCAATAGCTGCCTCTAAGACTAGGAAACTGGCTGATATGAATGTTGTTGGTGAGATCACAGACAGCTATGGTATTTCCCATAGCTTGTAAAGAATGATTTTCTCAGACAATTCTATTGAGTTTTCTCTAAGACAATAGGGAATTGTACGATATGAATTTCGTTGGAGTAATCACAGACGACCGTGGTTTTGCCTATGACCTGAACAGAGTTAACAGTTGCTGGCCGGCACTGAGAGCCCAGAAAAACTTTCTTCACCATTTCACCCTTCACAATGTCCCACAGACATATACAACTCTGAATAAAACAGAAATAGTGCTTGGTTAGAATTAGATTAGATTTGTATGATTTGAGTTTAACGTACTTTAAATTTATTTGGCTAGACCAATGGATAGTGGAAACCCCCTTGCAAGATACAAGGAAGTCCACGATCTACTGATTTAATTGATTGTTGGTTGACGCAGTGCCCAAGGGTAATTCATTTATATGACGACAGTGTACTCAAACAGTCAATAGATACACAAACTATCAAATAGGACTTCTTCTGACAAGAGCACCAGGGCACAGGGTTACCTCATCCACCAACCATTTATTTTCTGACAACCCTGCTGAAAATTGAATATTATTATAAGCCATACAAATAGTTATTTCAGTGATATGTAGTTTTGCCAGTATGAATGGAGGAAGAAACCATAGCAAGCCACAATTGTAATTGCATTGATTTCACAAGCTAGCCTACATAACGCCTTATTGACAAACAGGTACCGAACACACCCATTCTGATACACCTGATGCTATTCCAGCACAAGATGAACCCTTTAAACAGAGTTACAACTCATACTGTATAACTGAAAACCAGAACGACAAGGCTATGGATCAATGCTTGACCAACCAATGGTTACATCAGATCACAATACTGCTGTTATTATCAGTCAGTTTGTACAATATCTTTGAAATCAATTGTACTAACCTCTCCTCCAGTGACCAGTATATTAGAAAAGATCATGGCTAAGCTGGTGAAACCACAGCCATCCTGGAATGAAAACAAGATGAGATAAGTGTGGATTCCTATTGACTTTGAAGCATTTGAACGACAATTTCAGAGATTTTATCATTAATTTGACACCTTTACATTTTTTTTTTTTTATCAAAAGAAAGTCAAAAGGTTTCCAAAAATTATTTCCATTAATTCACTGATTTGCTATTTCAGTTTTAATATTAACTTTGAAGCAAAATTTGATTGACTGAGGTTTAGTCTCATGGGTGAAGGTTACTACCCTCAACCACATTGGCAACACACATGGCAACACAGGGTGCCCCCTAGAGCATCAGGGCTCAGGAGGAACTAACACAACCACCTGGCAGTAGTAAAAACGAAACAGCTATACTCTAGAGAAAGTCAGGTATAACTATTGAATTAGAAGGGTTTCAAAGCACCCAGTCCATCATTTTAGAGGTTTATCAATATTAGTTTTATTGTTGGCTATTGTTCAGTCTGAGACAACTGCATTACAAAACCTGTGAACTAGTCGTCAAGTTGAGTGGATTGACTTTTTTCCTAGAAAGTATGAGCAATAAATAGGTCAATATATTACAAACATTGATTCAGCACTAATTCATGGCTCCGTACTTACATCTGGTATTCTGTGTATTAGTTGACCGTGACCTCTTTCCCAAACACACAACATGTCATCCTGACCAGAACTTATAACAAACTGATTAGTACAGGTTAGTGTGGTTACCACCCCTGTGTGGCCCTTCATCTTGTGAACGCACGCCCCCGTAACTAGATCCCATAATCTGACAGTCCCGTCAACTGAACCACTGGCCGCAGCATACGGAGACCCCTGGGCAAGTCAAAAAGGGAAAATCTTAGGCGAAATTCATGATTTGTTTGTTTGTTTGATTGGTGTTAAACGTCGTACTCAAGAGTATTTCACCTATTGACGACTTACTAGTCTTAATAATTTGCGTTGCTGGTGTATGGTGGAAAACCGGGAAGAAACCTAGTAACCCTCCCCTGGTGAAGGCAAGCAAAATTTTCTTTCTCTACATTTATACAAAAATATATAAATAACACTATAACATTTATAAAAAGAGTTTAAGTAAACCCAACCTACTTGTGGGTTGCGATATAGACCCTTAATGAACATATGGTAACCAAAGATATGTTAAACTATGGTACTCAACAGGCAATCTTCTTAGGAAGTATGCAAAAACAGGGAAATTGATTTTGATATCAATCGTACCATGGTATCCATGAATTTTTTATACAGCGTAAATGCTGAATCTGTAATAGCAAAAGGTACAACTAAAGTTGATGGTGAATATGTTCACCAAGTTTCAAAAAGATAGGCCTTATAGTTTTCGAGTTCTGCTCCGGAAACAAAATTTACTTCTGATTATGACAAAGTCCAACTTTGTATCCATAGAAATAAGAAAAAAAGAAGAAAAAAGGTGAATTAGTAATAGCAAAAGGCACAACTACAGTTGATGGTTAATGTGCCTACCAAGTTTCATAAAGATAAGCCTTATAGTTTTCGAGTTCTACTCCGGAAACAGATTAGAGCCATTCGGACGGACGGACAGACAGACGCTGGTCATACAATAATACAACCGATTTTCATTGGGCGTATAAAAAATTAAGCAGGTTCAAAAAGGCTACATTTTTAAGCTTCTTCAGAACATAAATAAAGTTTTCTTGACCTAATAACACAAAAACTATAAATTTACATTCTGATTTAGACTGAAGTGTCACATTTATCAAAAAAGTTGACTGAATGTTTGTTTTACTAAAATGTTAAATCTACTTTCACTTATAGCCATATTAAAGGCCAATTAGGTCATTTTTTAAAACTGACTTGAGGATATCATTTTTGTTGTTGGACAAATTTCAGTTTTAAAATGTCTTGGAATCACTGTTTGTTTGGTTTGTCTGTTTGATTGGGGTTTTAGGCCGTACTTAAGGTAAGTTATCTAATATGAAGCTATACAATATATTTTCGGATGTTTGTATCCCTTTAAAAAGCACTAACCTTGTCTAGATATAAAGCTGTGACACTGCCCAGGTGACCGTACAAAGTATACAAACACACACAGTCTTCTAGACGAAACACCTGCAAAATGACATAAGGACAATCCACTGTTTTATTATCTGACATGTAATTCCTGTGAAAATTGAATCAAAATTTATTATTTCTTTGGTAATTGGTATTGAAACCTGGTTTCAATATGGTATTTATATATAAATAGTGCATTGCTGATTCGTGGTAGAACAACCAACAAATAACTTGTAACAAGCACCTAGAAATAAATGTACGGCAAGGTTGGATAAATGTTTTCAAGTTGTGTCAGGTACAATTTGAATAAAGAAAAAAAAAATTGAAAATGGAGGAGTTTGGGTGTGGGAGAGGGGTTTGATTTTTTGGATTGGTGATTAATTTCGTACTCAAGGATATTTCACTTACACGTTAACTTTGCATTGACGGTGTTTGGTGGATAACCACTGAAAGAGATACCTTAGCCCACTGGGCAACCAACTGAGCAACACCAGGATCCCTTTTGGCTATCTGCTCTAATACCATTGGTTTACTCACCTTGAGTGTATTGTCTATACTGGCAGATACAACCCTGCCTCCCACACTCTGTAGTGAGTTGATTGGCTGCTGGTGGGCGTGTGTTCTCTCAATAAGACTGTAATGTATCACCTCTTCCCAGGAAGAGCTAGAAAATGTATCAATCTGTCCACTGACATGTCTCACATGACCTAATTAATAGAAAACATGACCTAATTTACAGGAAAATAGAAAACTAAGTCATAATTAGATTGATTGGTGTTTAACGTCGTGCTCAAGGGTATTTCGATTCATTAATAGAAAACATGACCGTATTAATAATCAAACTTGACCTACATCATATGAAAGTAAATGGCTTGTTAAAGGAAAAAATTCCCATTATACAAACAAGTGAAATTTGTCTTCCCAACCATGTGAAATACAACTGACAACTGTGTGTTTTGTTTGATGGGGTATTGATGCCATACTTAAGGCTATTTGAACTCATATGATCCTGCCCACTAAACAACAATAGCCAGTACAGGACAATCACAATCCTAGTGTTTTTACTCAAGGGTTCTTAGCTTGAAGATTCAACTGTTCTTGAGATAATGTCACCCCTATCATAGTGCTAGTAGGTATGACAGCTCTAAAGATACTGCCCTTACCGGGTATATAAATTTAAGACAAATAAATGTTAATACAGGATTTTACAAAGGTGTGTTACAAACACCTAACTTTTCAATTTCCCTTTGATGTATCACAACTCCAAGAAACAACAAGATATGCATGTTTAGTTTCATTATTTCGGTTTATTAAACAATAATCAACAAACAGAATGATAAGGCAGTGTTTTTTTCCTGTTTTTATTAACATACCTCTATTGTGTAAAACAGCGACTGGTTGAACCAGAGATTTGGCAGGATTTTGAAATGTCTCTAACTCTAAAAAGTCTATCTCTCCATTCATCCTGGCTGCCATTATTCTGTGCGGTTAAACAAAGCAAAACAAATCAATAAACAATAACATACATATATGCAATATTTTACCTCTAATAAAATTTCACTTTTATAGCTCAGATTAAATGTCACATGTTAAAAAACACAAATATCTATAACAAGTACAATTGTGTCATGCACAAGGAACTGAACACGGCAAGATATCGCTATGAGCAATGTGCTACATCATCCTCCCCTCCCCCAAGAGCATAAAAATTTATTTATTTCATTACGTTTTATGTGAACTCAAAACTATTTTACTTATATGACCACTTTGCTTTGCCAGTATATGGTGGGAAAAAGGGGAAGAAACCTCTTAAAACCAACCCAGGATCTCCGCAGCCTCCAGAAACTTCCCTTATATAAGTAAGGTCCACAGGAGGATTCCAACCTATTCCAGGTAGAGTGAAGGGACTCTGAACAAACTGAGCTATAGGGTGACCCAATAGCAAGAAGAACAAAAACACAAGATGAACATCGATAAATGGCCCATTTCCTGGTCAAAAAAGAATTCTGCAGAGGACCATCAATACCAGAGCAATATTCTAAAGTCAAGCCCACATGATAAGTCCCCAATACATAAATACCTAGAACTACTATTCAAATACAAATATCTGGTTCTTTACTATTGTACCATCATACATAAACTGCTTATCCCAAAATATATTAATTTGTACAAATCCTATTTTGTGAATTGATTTTGGTGTCAGAAGTAAAACATACCTGATTCCATTGACACATATACAAGTCACCCCTTCCTTACAGTCGTCGTACACATAACGTAATACACCCGTCAAACTGTCCCAAAACTAAAACAGAATAAACAAATACATCATAATAATCAGCCTTCCATTTTACAAAAATAATCTCTAAATTTGATTCTCAACACAGAGTATTTAAACCTGTCAGATATCAGAGTTTGTTTTTCAAGAAAGATGTTTGTTTCTTTGATTGGGGTTTTACGCAGTACTTAAGGTTAATTCACTGATATGGCGGAATGCCAGCCCAATGGGTGAAGGAAGCCACCCTTACGACACTGTTAACACCACAGTACATTTAAAGGAAGAAAAACATGACATTATAATAAGTTTGCTCTCTGATGCCCCTTAGCTCCGAGAGTACCAGCGCACTGGAGACTCCCAGCCAACTTTCCACTTCAAGAAAGCTAACAGTGGTGTTTTAAATACGGACAGACATAATGGTTAACACACTCATAGTGATACAGAGAAGTTTGGGAGATATTTTAATATTTAAATAATTTAATAGATTGCTTGATTGTAGTTTTATGTTGTACATTTAAAAGATACTTTGAAATAATAACTTTTTTGTTATGAGTTAAGATCATTCAAGGTTCTTCTTTTTGATGTTATAAATTAGACATAAAACATTACTCTAAAAACTGTTGGATCTTGACAGGCTGAGTTCACATTTCCATCTTTACCAAGAAAACTCACTGAGCATAAAACAGCCACAAACAATTGAACCGAATAACCATTGATTTGCTTGATTTGCTTTTAACATCATACTTCAGTTTATTTCACTCATATGACCGGCTGATAGTCAAATTGTTAAAGGAAAGCTCCCTCTACCGCACAAACAAATACAAGACATAAAACACAACCAAAGATTGGCTTCCTGATGCTTGCAGCGGAGAGCACCAGGGCACAGTTAGCTCCTCAGTCAACCACCCATAGTGAATAGATCTATTTATTTGATTGGTGTTTAATGTTGTACTCAAAGGTATTTCATATGTCGACTGCACTGCTGGTATATGGTGGAAAACCAGGAAGAAACCTTAAAACCCTGCGAACTCTGCAGCCTTCGGAAAACTTGCCTTATATACCTAAAGTGTAAAGGCGGATTTGAATGAACTGATAGACATCTCACCTCTATTCTGCCATTTCCACATCCACAGACGATGAGGTTATCTTGACAGACAATACACCAGACAGCAGGAGCACACCAGTGATCAACCTCTGACCCCTGAGACATGTTACTGCCTGTCAAATACAACAACTTTAAATATTCAAGGTAACAAAAAATCAAGTTTTGGAAGGAGGTATAAATAAAAGGTGTTGTTTGTCTGAGTGTGCTTTTACGCCGTACTTTAGGTTATATTACTTATATGAGCGCGTGCCAGCCCAATAGGTGAAGGAAACCTTCTTTTACCTTATTGACAACACACAAGACATCACAAGACAAACAAACAGGAGCTCACAACAAACTGACATCTTTATGCCCTTAAGCGCTCAGATAGCACCAGGGCACAGGAAGCTTCCGCCAGCCACTTGCGTATAAAGGTGAAGATAGCTTTAATAGATAAGCTATACAGCAGTTTGCAAAAATTTCATTACTACTTCATAGATATTAACGCAGACTATCTGGTCAGGGAGAAACATATCTTTATAGTTAAATATTTCCTTATCTAAGCTTTAATATAACTTTACAGCTGCTGATACATGTATCAAACAGTTGTAAACAAAACAAAAAGTAGGACACTATAAAACAGTTTCGTGAGATTGGTAAGGAGGCCAATAATATAAATTAGTATGGATAGGGCAGGAATATTTCAAGAAAATATTGTTTAACAATACGAAATAGATTGTTTGTTTGTTTGATTGGGGTTTTACGTCAAACTCAAGGTTATTTCACTTATATGACGGCGAAGAAAACCACCTTAAACAATGCTGGCTCCCAACCAACCACCCGCTAATACAAAATAGACAGAAACAATGAATGCAATAATCTTCTGACCTGCACTCCAGCTACGGAGTCTAGACTCTTCTTCACCTCTTTCAGACATATGTTGATCAGGCATAGTTTGTAAACGCCTTCGTGGGATCCCTGGTCCATCCCCAGCACCAGATCGAGGAAAGTTCATGGGTGCATCAACTCCAGCGAAGGGGACATTAGTCTCTGGAGATCGCCTTGTGGAAAAGTCTGTTCTAATAATTCCAAATTTCTTCTGATTCTCCGGTAAGTCAGTTTCTCCATGGAATTCAGCATATAAATCAGCATCACTATCCTCTACGTTTCTACCTACACAAGGCTTGCGTTTCATTGGTGGGGTGACGCTGTAAAGACGTTGAAAATAGGAACATAATAAGGATGGATTGGTTTGTGTTTAACACCAGCTCATGGATTTTTCACTTTTGTGAAAGCAGTTTGCAAGGCTGAAGTTTAATTATTGTTTGCTTTAGTGTGATTGATAAAAGACTTGCCCAAGGTATTAATGACATATTTATGATTTTTTTAAACACAAAACTAATAGGAAGTATGACTATAACTGAGGACAGGCATTGCTAGCTGAAGTAAAAGTTTGTGAGTTTGATTTAAAATAACACATATTAGTTTCATGCTTTTTACTCACCTTCGTCTGTGTATCACAGTAACACAATCTCCAGAGTTAGAATCCCATACACGGAGTTGTCCCCCCAAACATGAACTCACCACCAGAGGGCCATCGGTAGATATACACTCAATTTCCTATTTAATAACAAGGTCAAAAACATTTTATGTTATTTTAACATATCACACCTATAAATATTCATTAATGATAGCAAAGTACTTTTTCTTTTAACAGTATTTTCAAGATAACTCTCTCTGATACGGAACAGATTTTAGTTCAGAAAATTTTGCAGGCTGAGACATTTTGCGAGAATTGAACCCACGACCCTCAGTCAGGCAACGAGTCGCCAGCAATAATTCGATTCCCGCAAGGGTCTCCCACATACATGTGTTTTTATTTGCTTTATTCCTGATAAATAGGCTTTTTAAAAATTCAAACCAATAATTTTATTTTTTTCCTTATGTGAACCTTAAAGTGTTAGTGAACGTCACAGAGAAAGATCAAAATTTGATTGAAAGAATTGACTGTAGCAATTTGGCTGTCAGACTGTCGACAGTTACACTGGATTAAAACAAAGAACAGCCAGGAAGCATCACTAGCTATTTCATTTGATTAATACCACGCTTCATTTAATTTTTCGTCTGAAATTTGTTCTGAAACTGACTCAATTTCATGATAACACTTAATTTCGATGGTCACATTCGATGAAGTGAGGATGACAACACAGCACAGCGCTGCCAATTTCATATTCTTGGTACAGTGGGCCTACATCTTTTCTGTGATATTTCATCTACCTTTGCTAAATCAACCAAACAAAACCCAGGAAAACATGACTGTGGTAGTACAAGACAACTTTGATGATTAGAAACTTCCATTGGTCTGAAAATTTTGTAAAAAAAAAATTCCGGAGCATAATATGTTTGATACAACAAATTTTTAATATTGTAATGGTTGACCTGTATGGAAAGACATAAATATAACACTGAATGAAAAAGAAAATCCCAAAAATTTAACCAGATTAATTAGTTGACTTACCAGTGAGTGTCCTTTAAGAATCAGAGGAACAGAATTTTGAATCTGACGGAAATATTTCTCCTTCGTCCGCCTTGATTTCTTCACCCAGGAGGTACGCCACTTATCGTAATTCCTCGAGCAGCAGCATTTATAGAGGATCACGAGAAAGTAAAACAATAAGAAGGTGCTTAAAATAGCCAGCACAACGGTAATAATTAACTCTTTCATTCCTTGCGGGTAGAACAGCTTCAGGCTATGAAGAGGGACATCAAGACCAAGGGGAGGGACTGAGGGTTTCTGGGATATGCCATGATGACTCGGCTGTTTTGGTGGCACAGAAGGTTTATCTGTAGCCATGTTGTTGTTGTTGTTGACTTTTGCTTTATTAGGGTGTCTGATTTGAATGGCTTCTTCAGGAGATATTGTCACGGACAAGTGAATTGACGGGAGAATGCTGATATGTCTACAAAAATTTTAACAAAGAAAAGTAAATCATTTGTCAAAGAAGATTAGTAAATTATTTGTTAAAATTTCAAAACGTTTTAAAGACTTAACTCATTTTAACTTACCATTGAATATCCAAACGCTGATAACAACAAATTTATTTATTTGCTAGGAGTTTATCGTAAGGGTTCTCTTAAGTGATGATTATACTGCTAAAGGCTGAAGCAAGTGCATCAAAAAGGGTTCAGAAACCATTGTAACCATCTTCTAATCGACAGTCAAAATATATCAGAATTTAAAAAAAAAAATTATAGTATAAGTGATAAATGGTTGATTGATTGATTTGTGTTTTACGCCACAAGTATAAGTGATAAAAATCCAGTTTCTGCATTAGAATTTAAAGAAATGCCACAGATTTATTTACCAGAAACGATTGATTGATTGGTCCTTAATGCCATGCTCAAGGGTGTTTCACTAATGTGACGGTGGTATATTCCAACAGTATGCAGTAAAAAAACACAACGTAATAATGTGCAGCAACTTTGAATGTAAGCTCTGTTTAAACCATAATGTTCTTCCGGCGCTAAGACTGACAGTATGAACGTAAGCTCGTAATAAAGTGTCCTAAGCCAGAGGGTTCCAGAAAAAGATAATTCTTCTATATTTGTATTGAAAGTGAGGTGATGTGCTTATTAACGCCAGTCTTTTCGCCATGACACTCCAGTTGTGATGTCTCAGCACTGTGACATTATTGCATGCCTATTGTATCATTTGCGAAAAGAAAAAATGTCATCTCTTGCCCCAAAAGGGGAGATCACCTAAGTGATTTAAAACAGGACTCTTCGTCGATATTGGTCTATTGAGCCCAGATTTACCTTCCTGTAAAGCTGATGTTATAATAACGGAGGAGAGTTCTCCAGTGTTTGAAGGAAAGATGTCGCCATAGTTCTAAATCTCCATGTTCTGAGTTTTGTTCTTCTTCTTTATGGTTACCATGGACAGTTTCTGCTTCTGATGACCAATAGTTTACTGATGAGCCTGCAGGCCCCACCCAGTGACCTCCCTGATCTGCCCCTGGACCTCCAAGCCCAACCCCTTTCTGAGCAGAGTTACTGTTGGCTAACATGCTGTCAGTGTGACTTGATAGACTTTCAGATGCTGCCGTTAATTTCTCCACCAACCCAGTCTTATACATGATCAACCCTATCCATATCACAGTGCACACCTTCAGAAAGAAAAATACAAATTTGTCAAGGTTTGATGGCAGAAACAGTAAATTAGAGAACTGCTACACTTTGTAGAACTATATGTGATAATCCCACATTCACAGAGAAATACACAATTGAATCACTACAACAGGAGAAAATCTGTTTTTTGCTTGCTGGCTCTGGGCTTCCTTTCAATCTTGCTGTTTCTCAGCCTTTTCTTATATATGTAGATATGTACATGTAGCTGTAAGGGTGTTTCCTAACCCTCCTTCACACCTCAATCCTCGAGTCAAAGTTCAAGTGGAGACACATACAGATGACGTCTTTAATGATGTCAAATTGACACAACCCACTTGTAAAAATTATAAGAATATGGTGAGTATGGGAACATTAAGTTCTGTTTGTTTGATGGATTGGGGTTTTATGCCGTACTTAAGGTTATTTCACTTATATGATGGCGTGCCCTGGTTGATTAATGTGTGTCAACACAGGAAGGTTTACAAGCATACCAAAAGTGTACTTAATATAAGGGGAAAGCTTGAAAGTAGATTCTAAAACATCTTTGTCATCTTTAACATGTGCGAGATAGAGAAACAACTGACCCTTTGTTCATTATAATTTAATAACTTTGGTCCCTCATCATCCAATAGGAACATCCCCTATTTGACTGACCCTTTATCAGGCAATAAAGGGCAGAAAACTGCACTTTATTTCTTAATTTAAAACCCCCTTTTAGTTGAGAATGCACCTGTGGCGGTGGTATACCAAAATCAGACAAATCAACTGTTTGTCACACAATATCAGGACCATCAATCTGAAAAGAATCAAATGAGAATTTCATAAAAAAATAAGCATTATTAAATCGTACCATTATTGCTCTTTGAAACATTCTGATGCTGGCCCAGAAGTAGAGGAACCTGAGTCGGCGTGGGAGGATGGTAGGTGAGGGGAAGATGTTGTCTTCCACCTCGTATGGTGGAGATGGAGGCGTGCCGGAGATCCCAATTGTGTCTAGTCCCGGCGCAGACGTAGATCGTGGCATACATCCAGTGGTCGGTGTCGTTGGATCACGAGACTGGCCTGACATTCGAGTCATAACAGGACAACGAATCAGAGGCTCAATAACAGGGAAAGACAACTCCTCCGAGGACATCTCCTGCTGTATGCTCTGTTTTTGTAAGTCAGATAACTGAAAAATTTAAATACATATCTTATAGATGTAGAGAAGAATTTTTTTTGGGCTGCACAAGGTTTGGAACCTTGGATGAACTTTGATGGACATGACCATTAAGCAAATAAAATGGTCGCGAAATTTAATTTGCTAGCATAAACAAGAAAACCATTTACAGCATTTTTGCCCACTTATCTGGTTACACAGAACAGTTGAAGTGACGAAAAAAAAAAGTTTTAAATATCAATACTATTTAAAGATGAGCTTGAAATATGTTTTATGTTGATTTTATACCTGATTTATTTAAAACAATTCATAGCATAGGAATGAAAAGTTCAGACAGGCAAGTGGTTGAAGAAAGCCCGAGCTGGTGATGATATTCTACGTAAAGGGGCACAACTTGAAACCACGAATGATGTATGTTTTGCTTACACTTAAATTCTCCAAACAATATTGCTGTCATTTTTGTAACTTAATCATATTTTAATTGATTTGTTAATAGAATTTTGAAGAAGACTGCTTTGACTACTTTTTGACTACTTATATTCGTCAATATCTAGCGGAAGTGGACCATCGGTGAGTCCAAGTTCAATGACGTTGTCAATAGCAAGGACATTCAAGAAATTGAGTTTTCGTTCTGTATATTTTAGAATTTGTGTTACTGGGGTAATATTTCGAGGCCAGTATGAATTTCTCTCCAATAGTGATGCATAAAGCAATAGCGTCACGTATGCTGTACATATCTAACAACAGTTACCTCCATACGTCTGATGTCAACAGAGAGGACTGTTGCAAAGAACACAATCTGCAGGAAGAAATCAGACAGCAGCCCAACAACGGCAAATATACAAAACTCCTGTGAAGAAAAAAGAGGAGGAAAATAAATAAACATGTGACAAGAATTTATATAAAAAACAAAAATGATATTAAAGTGAGAATTTGGTTATTTTTACAACAGCATTATCTGTTTCTTGGTACTTTATGATGTACTTAAGGTTGTTTGTTTGGCTTATTTCACTCATATGGCTTCTTGTGACAGTCCTTTACCAGACCGGCACCGCAGAGTATTATAGGCAAGATCCTCCTAAGCTATCCAATTCAATCACATGCTCAATCACAACCAATCATAGCTCATACCCTTTTCCTGAGTGCCAACTAAGGGAATAACAAAACCCTTTACAAAATCTTATGTTTCTTGTTTGATCAGAGTTTTCGCCTTAATTAAGGTTATTTCACTCATGTGACTGCATGCCTGACCAATAGGAGAAGGGCAACAGACAACTACGCCACGGGACAGGAATGATTTTAAAAAATGGTGCCACAACAAAAACGCCTTCCTGATGTTACTTAGCACAGAGAACAAAATCTTCGAAAATTAAAGCAAACATTGTAAAAGAGAATGTTGAGTTACCTGAATGGCAGGAACGAATGTGAAGAATCCCACCAGTATGATCAGTAACTCCCAAACCAGGTTCTTAGTGATAGACCAACCTTCTTTACTTAAACCTTAATCATGTTTAAAAAACCCAAAAAATTCAGAATGTTATTTCTACAAAACCATTAGGTACATGTATGTAGCAGTATACACAACAAACCCGCTTACTGATGCCCCTTTATAGCTCAGACAACACCAGTGCATACAAAGCACCTGTCAACCACCTGCATTCAAAATGTAGAGCCATCTACATCTACATGTGCATTGGTTTGTTTTGATATTATAGGCAATACTACAGGCAATTTCACTTGTGCAAGTTTGATTATAAAATGATTATATTGTACATATAAATATAGTTTTAAACTAAATATAATGTTACTGTGTTTGATTATATTTTCTCGCAAAGATTTTTAATTTCATTTTTGTTCTTACCTTGTGCAACCCTATATTTTACATCTAGATGAACAGGAGTTGAAACTACAGATTTGGTGAGTACAATCACGTTCTCAAGTCCTATGATAACTACCAGGTAAGGGAATATCTCACTGAAAAACAGAATGATTTGTTTAATTGATCGATTGATTGGGGTTTTAGTCATATGTGGCAGTCTACGGGTGAAGGTTTAATTATTTATTTGATAGGTGTTTAACATCATACATACTCATGCGTATTTCACTTATATGACAGCTTTACTTTGCCAGTGTATGGTGGAAAAACAACCCTTGTAAAAACCACACTGCAATGACAGTAGCCACCAAATAAGTCCCTTATATGCTTACGGTCGCCAAGGGATTCAGATCTATAACCCTCAATGCATGTGCAGCGAGAAAAGACAATACGAACAAACACAGGACGAAAAACAAGACACAACAATATACTAACTTCCAGATGAGCCACTACTCAGAAAATACCAAGATGCTCCTGACAGTAATGATGAACCATGTCAATGATGAACCATGTCAATGATGAACCAGGTCAATGATGAACCATGTCAATGATGAACCAGGTCAATGATGAACCAGGTCAATGATGAACCAGGTCAATGATGAACCATGTCAATGATGAACCAGGTCAATGATAAGATGCCATAGGATAACATTGTTGTTTGGGAATATCAAACAATGAGGTTAATTATCTTAAAGCTATGTAAATTATCTTTGCTTTTAAAGATGGGAAAATAAATTATAATTACATGCTTGTGTATTAAGTTGTACCTATCTTATATGACGTAAATAAGTATAAATGGAGGAAACCAAAGAGAGTGTGAAGAAAAACCTCACTGCCAACCAAACTGATGAAAGAAATGATATCGCTGGCAACAAACATACAATATGGAACAATTAAAAGACTTAAAACAGAACAGCACAAACAAATTGGTTTCTTGATGCCCCTTACCTCAGAGAGCACCAGGGCTCACAAAGCTTCCACCTAACCTCTCAAAAGTCCTTGTTTGGAGGTTCTCTTATTCTATGTTACTGCACTTATAAGTGTGCACATATATCTATTTTATATTGAGTATGAGTGTGGGTTGACTTACCCTCCGTTTAGGGTTGGTGTTAATCCAAACAGTGTACAGATACTGACCGACATAAACAGGGAGGCAATAACTGTGGCTACAGCACTGAAAGCCAAGCCCCACTTAGACTTCACCATCTCTATCTTCCCTACAACAAAGACATTAAATGCTTAATAGTTACTTATGATAGTGACTTTTAATAATTTAAAAGTTTTTTATTATTATAATAATGCATGGACCAAAAGTAGAAGTTATAAAGATTTGTATTTGTGAGATTCTTTTTTCATTTTTGCCTTTCTGCGATTGGGTTTAATGTCATAATTAAGATATTTTTATTTACTCACATGAAAGCATTGTAGCCAAAAATAAGAATTACTGGCAAAAAACACTTGATTGGCAGGTGCCAGCCCAACAGGACGCCACCTTAGCTTGGAGGTGTTTAGTGGCTCATAGACCACCAAGGCACAGAAAGCTCTAGCCAAAGACATGCCGCAACAAACAAACACAATACAATACAGAAAATGAACAGGATTCTAAGGAGGACACCGCAATAATAAGACATCCTCATGCTGCTTAGCTGAGAGAATTCCAAGGCCTAGGAATCTCTTCCCACCAACGACCCGCCCCATTTGACTTGTTTGTTTGTTGATTGGTGTTTAACGTCATACTCAAGCCGTCGCATTTGAACATAGCTAGACGCTCTACAGTTTTATCAAAAAAAGTAGAGTGACTTACTGACTGAGAAATAGATGTACAACAAGAGGACAAAATAGATGGCCAGCAGGGGTGTGTACTCCACAAAGTAGTTTATGTCTTTATACTGGATATGTACCAAGTACTCCACATCAGTACTGTTAACATTTTCTTCTGATTGTGGATACAAGGCCTCCAGCTTCTCTTTCAAAGCTTCGGTAAATCTGAAAATGAAAAAATTAAAAATTGACAAATTTCAAAGATAACATTCGTAAAATAAGATGAAAAAACATTCATTTTTCAATTTGGGTATAACGCAGTTCTAGAGGTTACTTCACTTATATTACTTCGTGCCAGCCCAATGGGTGAAATAACAACTTTTGAAAATACAGTGAAATCATTGGATACAAAAAAGGATGAACAACATCCGGCTCCTGTGCCAAGCCCCGAACAAACTAAGACCACCAGGCCAAATGAAACACTTGTCAAACACCAGATTCTTATTTCTGGGTGTGAGACTTGTCAAATACCAGCTTTTAATTTCTGGGTGTGAGACTTGTCAAATACCAGCTTCTTATTTCTAGGTGTGACACTTGTCAAATACCAGATTCTTATTTCTGGGTGTGACACTTGTCAAATACCAGCTTCTTATTTCTGGGT
>JAVFBZ010159930.1:27982-38542 GCA_032466195.1 Katharina tunicata | reverse complement strand
TTATTTACATACCATTGATTGTGTTTATTGTTTACTCGAATAGTACAATCAGAGAGAGATTGTCTCACCATATAAATTACAAGTTAGAATTCCTTTCAATTGAAGATTTCATTTATTCCGCATTCATTGTTTTACACCATATCCCAATTAAAAATATATACAAACCAGAGACTCTTATGGTTTGTGAATTAGATGTCCATCGTATATATATACACGTCTTGTTTATTTTGATTTGCTGAGAGATGTTAATTACAACAAGGAAGCCATTAAGCAGCATTAAAAAACATTGAGTCAGATTTGAGTGGGATGATGTGTTTTGGTATTTGGGTCAGTTTATTACCATGGAATTAGGTCATCGTAGAAGGATGGCACACCGCCTCGTGATCTCCATCTAATTAAGACGCATTTTACCATCACGAATTTTAATGACTTGGAGGTAACCACCAATTGAATCATAGACTCTGCTCTCTTTTAAGATGTTTAAAAGCGTTGTGTTAATACCGTTGCTAAAGTATCCGATGTTGAACTAGTACATCGCTTTGATGACTTTGATGTCAGCTTGCTCATCAAGTAGGCGCGCCAGTGCCGATGATATTTTAAGCACATGTTGAACAATTTGGATACAAAATTAAATTTCCCTGCCTCCACTCAAAGAGTTTGCCGGATATTTCAGTTGTCCGACTGGGAGACTAAGAGTATATACTGGGTAGGACATTCAAACGTTAACCTCATCAACACAAACTAGATTAAAAGACTCAAAGTTAACTGAAAATTGCTTGATGTCACGAGATATCCTCTGTGCGCTGATTGGCCCACGGCGCATCCTTCCAGTGCTTTAAAAAGATATACAATATTTAAAATAAAAAGCAACCAAAAAAAATCAATTGCAAAGTATATAATACTGGACAAACAGGAAATCAAGTTTGTTAATCTTAAATATAAAAAAATCACTCGATTTGTGTACGTCGCCTTATTATAGAAATATAATTAAATAATGTCACACAGTATATGCTCTCTAATCTCGACTGTAATATTGATGATTTCCTTATTGCTTACTTTTGGTTTAGTTATTTCTTTATTGGTTTATTGCTGAGGTAATCTCCAAGATTGAGAAATCAAAAAGTAAACAAAACCGTAATTTGATTGAAATGGCGGTCTCTGAAGAATATTCGTATAGCAACAGCTAGCGCTGATATTAGGATTTATTAGAAGTCATACATTGGATTTCACTCGTATGGCAGTGTTTGTATTTCTTCGAGTCGTGTATGCTATCAGTCCTACGTTACTTCTGATACTATGGTGACTCGAACCCAGAACTGACCAGAACGAAAAACATACGTTTTATATGGCCGTTGTAATTGCTTGATCCGGAAAATACGTTTTTCGATATATATATACCATAACCAATAATTATTTGAAATACTAAAGTTGTAAAAACATGGCATGTTAAATAATTTCATCCATTTAAAATTCTAAAAGTTTTTGATTTTATTGTATGGAGGTGATATGTTGTGGATACATGTTCTGGGCTGAATGACGAGGTTTTTGGGTGTATAAATTAATTAGTATATCACACTCCATGTCTTCACATAGCATTCCTTCTGTCGTACGCCGAGTTCTTACGGAACAGTGGGGCTTTTGTTCAGTGACATGGTCTGATTGACGATTTGGCTCCCGTCAGTCACTAAAAACAGTCTCATAGAGTTTGATGTCCGAATTTATTTCGGAGTCTATATAGATAGGTTAAAAGTCAATTTAAATAATAATTAGATATTTACAAGGTTGGGATGTTTCTTGCTGCTTGTGTGATGCCTGATTATATTCGGTCTGTGCTCGATTTCCAAGCTTTTATTTTTACTCCCTTATTTTACCCCTTAATTGTTCTCTAAATAAATAAACATACTTTTGCAGCTCGAATTCCTTTCGACAAAAATCCAAGTGATGTAAATTTAATAATGCAAATAGATAGACTTGCCATGTATATTTGTTTACGTGTAATTCTCTTTCCAAGGGAAAATAGAATGCAATATAATTTTTTGTGTCGTTAAGAATGTGCCCATTACGAGTATTGTTGTTGTGTTTTCTGTAAACTGATCAGATTATAGTTGAGAAAAGTGTACAGGCTGAGACTCTGGCGGGAATCGAACCTACCACCCATAGTTTCTTGATTGTCGTTTAAATTTGTATATACGTTGAGTGATTTTGAAGATAGTGTTGATGTCAACTACTTCGGTGATCCGTTTACCAGTAAAGACCAACTGATTTAAGTGGCATTAAGAAGTTGGAAGGATAAACACAAGGACTTAAGTTTCTTATGTATCCATAAGAAACGTTTACTTGTATGAAGTAAAGGCCAGTTTGAAACAAACAGCCTTCGTGCACCTCTGACATTTGATACAAAATAGCAAATAATTTTTTTTAAAAACGAGAGTTATTACCAATATGTAGATGCCGCGAACAAGATAACTTTTAAAGTTAAAACAAATTTCACTCCGCTGATGAATTCAGATCACCTGCTTAATTAGAGATTGTATTCATTAATGTTTATAAATATAATGCTATATATATCAAGAATATACCAAATAGCTTATTAATAAAGAACATGTTGTTCCTGTCCGTTTGAGTATTGTATGTGGTAAAACAGAGCCCCTCTCTTTGGTGTTCATATAATAGTGAGATACATATCTAAGTAGCTAATTTCAACAGTTTATCCTCAAAGTTAATCCCCTTAGATCCAGGTAAAAAATTAACATCAAAGGCAAGAACACGTTATAGTACACATATTTTAGTGTTTAAATACCTATGTACAACACAACAGCCTTACCAATGTACACTCAGTCATTGTACACGTGAGTTGAATAACATGTCATCTTGCGATCGATAAGTGTTTTATTATTCAGAAAAAAATGTAAAGAGCAATTCAGAAACTTTATTTTTTTCTGTTAAAAACCATGCATGTTTCCAAAAGTGATGTAACTTTGGTTGTGGGTTCAATTTTATTCCAGGAACAGTAAATTAAGCCAAAACTAAACTTTGACTTGGTCTTTTTTTCTGCACGTGTAGATTAAGGCGATTTTCTATATACCTATATATATAGCTAATACTTACATGTATAGCTATTGATTAGCTTATTCAATTCTATAGTGGAATCTGAGTATAGAATTGAAGGCGATGTAGATCAGCCTTGTAGATCAATCAAGCTTAATTGTTACATTTTGGTATTAAAATATCACAACTGAATTCGCAAAAACTGAATATTGTTGAGTGTTGTAGTTAGTGAGCTTCGATATAAACAGTTTAATTATTATTCCGTGATTCAATGTCTAGACACAAAGTCGCTCTTGTTCACGGGTATTGGAAATTTTTAAGTGACTTCTTTTGCAAAAAAAAAAAAGGAAGCAAATTATTATCACCAAAAACGTCCATCCATAACGTTAATTAATTGAGTTTTACTTTTAATTGTATTGATTAATATATTTGTATGTTTTTCTCCCTATTGGTTTTATTGTAAAGTGTTTAAGTATTTATGTGTGGGCAGCCGTGCCAAGTGTCGCTGGTTTAAATGACGAATAACTCGAGTATTCTCATGTTTATACATGTCCAATTATACGACTAATGACTAAGTCCTATATAATTCTCTCCATTTCGACCTTTACACTATAGTAGACTTTTAGAGATAAACAGTAAGCTGACCATAGCAGACGTCTTTACACAACTTTTAAGTATAATATCTTCTTCAACACATAGTTTCGTTAAAAGGATTTCAATCAGATGTTTGAAAAATGTTTTTTATTGTAGAAATGTTTTGCTATTTTAAGTTACGTATAATTTATATAGCCATGAACTTCCTTGAATATGCGTCCGAAAATAAGCTTATTTCACATCGAAGACAGGAATTGTAAAAGGGCAAAAATTAGAATTCTCCTTCCGGGACCGATCCACTTTGATCTATCCATCAGACGCGTTTTCTTAAGTATTGGACGTAGTAGTATCAACATGGATCATCTGCGCGGAACTGTCTCCCTAGAAAGATGAGACCCTGAAAGCTTCTGTTAAACTTATAGAGATCTAGATGTGATCAAGGAATAAATCAATTAGATAACTGTGACTCATCTTAAAGTTTTTTAATTATCAAAGTGTCTTAAACTATACTATAATTGATTAATTGTCTTGCTTACGTCCCAAAATAACAAATTATGTAAAATTTTGAGAAGTTATGAGGACTTTTTATCGGTTACTAGGTACAGCTTTTGCGCGAACTACTACATATGCATCAGTAATGATGTGCGTGTGTTGCTGAAGTTAATGATCTCATGTTCTTTTTGTTATGTCAGAAAGTTTCATCGGAGTATAGATAAGCAACGAGCTAATAAATTATACTTGACAACAGTTAATACTAAATTTTGAAGTGAAGTAATTTCCATCTTATTAGCAAAAAAATAAAAAAAATAAACAGCTTGATAAACTTGACTAATAACACAAATCGGAAATCTAGGGAAATAAACGTATAAAGACATCATTAATTATTGAGCAAAGTCACCAAAAGGACCAAGTTATTTGTAATTTGACGACTATTTTTGTTACCAGGCCTTCATTAAGAAAGCTTGTCGGTAACGGTGTACAAACAACATCTTATTTTACCTCTATATTATGAACCATGAATGTGTCGAGGCATGTATATGTGCCTCTATATGTCTATTTTAACATCTACCCAAAAAATTCTACAACAGGTCAATAATTGTGTTCGATGTTTTGACTTTATTTAAGCCATGTATACGGTGGTATTAACAGGAGGTGCACGCTTGTATCGCTTCTGACGGGATTAAATCATGTCGGCATTTTGCAAGATATAGCATCGAGGACCTTATTCGGAGTTTCTTTAAGTAGATCTTCCAAAACGATGCACCAAGTCTCATCGAGCAAGCAATATACCCCATCTACTATCTAGCCCACACACAGCAAAAGATGTCAAACTAGTTCGTCCAATAAACTTTATGGTAGATTAGATTATAGCGCAGACGCCCATGCCATATACAGGAAAAGAAGATTTGTGGAATCTCTTGAACAATACCGAACTCCCCACATGACTCTGACCATAACCATCTCCGTCCAATTATCGGACGTGTATCAGATGTTAGGAGATTAGGTGCGGGATGTTAATAGTACTATACTAAACATGTGGAAGGTGTTCAAAGAGTCTATTAATTGTCAAAGTATATCGAGAATTTACCGCGGTGTGTATTATTAAACCGTTATGCATGTGTGTAATAAACATTTATGACCCTTTGTGCCACCTTATTAAACACTTGACACGGGTTCGGGGTGTGAATTGACCGGTCTCTCAAGACGGAGATTAGTTAACAGTCTATAAAGAGTTTATAGATGTGTGCCCGGCGCCAACACCCCCGCGTGCCGGCTTAACGCTTGCTTCTCTCCACTTCCTCTCAACTCTTTCTCCCTTCTCAATTAAGGTTAATCAGTTCCACCTTGTTGCTGTGAACCCCTCCCTCCGTACTATGGAAGCTGGTTGTGGTCATATGGATTTTCGTGGCAAAGGGATTTAATGGTGATAGACAGCATTTTAATTAAGATCATGGAAGCTTCGAAATCAGACACACAAATTGTGAATAACTACTTACCAAACAACAAAACAATTACAACTTATCTTTGAAAATGCACCCGAGAAAATCTCTAGAAGCTGCCTTGCGTACCATATTGCCCTGCCCCCTTTCTGAATATAATACGAGCAGCTGTCCACCAACAGATGGTCAGTGGAGTGTGCCGCTTGTATACATCCTGCAAACTCACGCAAATGGTGCCTGTCACTCTATCTATATTACTAATATTTTACCCACCAAATACCACACAAATAGTATCCGTTCGATATAGAAAGTAATTATACGTTAAATATAAATGTACTTAAACTATGAAGCATTGCGCTTCCACTTCACCTTGAAACTTTCGTGTGATCAGAACAATTCCCACAATAATTTTTGTTTTCTTTCAAACTGGACAAGACTTAATTATTTTTATGGAGTAACCAAAATATAGTAACATTACAAACTTAAACAAATAAGTCGTTTTTTTTTTTTAGAACAGCGCGTCAGATAATGTGTGGCCAGAATGAATAAAAAATACTTTCTTGGTAAAGTTGAACTACCTAACTTTTATTCAAATTAAATTTCAGACCAAAATCCTCTAACATGCGCTTTAAAAGCTAATCTCTGTAAACAATTTAGCCTACTCAGCGTTTCAGATCGAGCTGCTGAATGGAATGACGTCATGGTTTAGACTGGGATAAGATGCCAGGGAGTTGATTTATGCCCCGAAGATCACTCCGACTCCATGGATTTGTCAACACACGGCGATATGAAGGGTCCTGGTCGACAGATCCCTCCCGGACAACGCAACCCTACCCGGCAGAAAGTAACTCGTCTCCTATAGTCGCGACGCTCTGTATATGGCACAAGACTCACTCAGCGACTCCTGAAATTTATCTTATCGCTTTAAGACTTTTGAAAAAACACAGACTTAAATTAGGCGTTTACCAGTCGTCCTTGTTATCTTTTTTGAAAATAAAATTCTATCGCTACTTAAGGCTAATTACCTTATTTAATCAGTTTTCCGATTATAAATATTGGAAGAAATTTCTTGCATCAGTTTAGTAAAACTTAATGAAATAAAACAGGAATGCTAAGCTCGCCCTGTCTCAGTCCAACATTTGGCGGGATATATAAACTTTGAATGCTGCCTACGTCTTAACAGTTTTAGTTTGAACTACCAGGGAGAGTGATGGAAGGTGTTGAATGAAAAAAGTGGAGAAGAAGACTTGTGCATTTGTGGCTGATCTTAGCGAGCTACATTACATTTTAGAGACTTCTCCATCACTAAAATATATCCTCAGATTTTCGCCCAAGGCCACCTCAGGCTCGTGTTTACGGTTTTCTTAATTCTCTAAAATGAAAAGCATCCGGTAACTAAGGCTAACCGGCGTTCCCTACTTTAAAATCCCTCAAGCTTTCCACTCCGTAGTTCTTAGGAACTTGAGAAAGTAGATAAATATGAAAGCGACACTGCGAGCAGGATGTCTCAACACCAACACGTTTGATGTGCATTCGCCAGTGGGCGGAGTCTAGCTTCTGACTCATTTACATATGTCAATCACGCACGCGGTCGTATCATATACCGCCTCGTGAGAGATATAAGACAGTTGATGTTTAGCCACCTGAACGAACGAGTCTTTACTATATTATCACGAGTACTTCAACTCGAGAGAATACACACGGACTTGAGTTTACGTTAACTGAGAGAATGAGTGACTCCGAGGAGAGCCTTCGAGGTTCACCATTAGCCCTGTCCCCGGCCGTACCTATGGTTGATTTGGGTGACAGGGACGATAAATCCGTGTTACCTGTGGGTCTTGACTTACCGGCACTAGCAGACCCGGAGAAATATCCTCAGCAGATCCAGGATGCTGTCTCCCAGGTACTCAAGGGCTACGACTGGTCTCTTGTGCCGATGCCTGTCAGAGCAAACGGAGGAGAAAAGCGAAAACCACATATCAAACGTCCCATGAATGCCTTTATGGTCTGGGCACAAGCAGCCCGTAGGAAATTAGCTGATCAATATCCCCATCTTCATAATGCAGAGCTCAGTAAAACATTAGGGAAACTGTGGAGGTAAGTTACAGAATTTATATCCTAACTCAGTCTATCCTTAAATGTATTAAACTATTTCATCAATCCTTTCAGTCTATCCTTAAATGCATTAAATTATTTTATCAATCCTTTCAAGATATTTTGCAAAGGATACTTCAGTATATAAAATGTTTATTTGTGATGAATATAATAAATTGTAACAAATGAAATAAATGTACGATTGAAGGTAAATAAAAAGCGAAACACTTCTGCTTTGATTGTATCCAGATGTGATATCCGTAACTATATGTATATTTTCTGAAGTGGCCTGTATTAACATTGTCATATTTCTTAAATGCTCATGTATTCAAGACTGTGTGTTAAATGCTAATCCTAAATGATTAAGTATAGTCAGGGAAGATTGATGAGTTAAATAATAATGTTTATAGTTCTAAGAAATGGTGTATAATTGGATAGTATAGTGTTTGCTGCGAAAGTTTATGACCCAACCCTTGAGGGCGACATGGTGATGATATCAGGGAAGACAACCCCGGTTTATTCGGATCAAATCTATTGATATTGGATCATACTGACGTTTTTACGCCCTCTATTTAGTCCACACATATTACCACTATAATATACCGTTATGTTATGAAGCAGTGATTGACGAGCTGTGTTAAAACAACAAACTGTCAAAGCACCGCCCGTACGTCTCTAATATGAGTGATATAATCAACCACTACTATATCCATGCGCGTATATAAGTTTCCCAATCTCTCGTCTAGTAATTTTGTTAACGTCACCCCTCCCCTATATTAGTCGGTTGTCACATAAATGTGAAGTCGGTGATAGATGGAAGCTGAGATTTCAGGGGACCTGTTGGGTTGGATTGGTCGTGGTGTCTGGGAGCTCGCAGGGAGGGAGGTTGAGAGACCTTGTCTGTAACCCTCTCCTCTAAACACGAACATCTGATATCGTTTATATCGCTTCTCTACCCGTTACATGAACTAGGGTTTAGGGACACAGAGTACATAACATATGCAATACATGGCCTGTAAGAATTCAACACGTGTTTTGAAATTTAAACTTTTAAGCTTTATTAAAATTGTAAATTAAATTTTACAATTAGAATGCTAGTGTCTTGAATTTCGATGTAAACTGTACAAATGCATTGTATTTTCACATCTTTTCAAAGCCTTACTTCAGTTCATACATCGTTTAATCCCAGTCTTATCTGGTAGTCCCATTTAATGTAATATTAAGGTAATTTATAAAACTTGAAGAGTAACATTTTTTTTAATCATCTTGATAGAGGTAATCCAACAGTTTTTACTGCAGAAATACAAAACACCCAGTAACAGCTTGAGACTACCGCTTTATCAAGAGATACTATTTAGCATTTCAAATTGTTAGGGATGAGCTATAACGACATCGAGTCAAGAGTTAGAGTTGGATTGAGATACACGCAGACAAGTTCAGACCTTGGGAAGATTCTGTTTCCAAAGCTTGGGAAAACGTGTGTAACTTGGTTTTCAGCGCGTGACAATTGCTCTATCTTTCTAGGCAATGTGTCGTTTCTTTTGGCTCGTATTTTCTATCATTGTTGCTTGTCAGTCGTGACAAAGTTTCCTGCATCGCTCCAGGTAGTTTCTGGCTAGTTTGTGTTTCTTTGCCATCACGGTGACTGTCAGCCCGTTAAGGTCAAAATTGCTGGCTCTCTACAGCTCATAAGCGATGCATAAACGAACTGATATTTCAACGTAAATTACAACACTTAAACAAGTGGTAAATATTTATAGTGTCTATGACTAAAAACTCCTGGGAATAATCAACACGACCACTAAACCTAAGCCAAGAAACTTTTACGTGTTAATAGGAGTTGTGTAAGCAGTTTAGAGTAATGGATTAAAGATGCGCCACAACAGGAAAACTCCTAAATTAATTAAGATACGCTTTTATGATGCAAGCAGGTCAGCAGTTTTATTAAAAGATTCCAAACGCCTAGTTTAAACACAGTGACATTAAGATGAAAATCGTGAAATTTATCAACTATAAATATATTTATATGAAAATATACAGCTACAAGCACTGGTAACAAAATCGCCAGCACTTTTAGCTATAAAATTACAGTAATATTTTGTACAGTGTATGCAGCGCGAAATGTACACCGCTAAACGTCAACATGGAGCTGTCTATCATGAAGGTGAAATTATGAACTGTGTAAATGTTAGGACGTCAATTGACATGATCACATCAAAACGAAAGTTATGAAATATTAGCTATTCTAAGTCAATATAACGACCAAAAGGGGTAAACTTGCTTGCTTAAATGTGGAACTGTTAAAGTACACGTAAACAAATCTGCACAAATGTCTAGAAATTTGGAGCGATTTAAATGTATTTAATTTAATTTCTCAGCAACTTAGATATGCGTTATAGGTAAGCCTATTGCAGTAATAAAGCGTGTAAGAGTGTTTGTGAATATAAGGTTTAGTCTGACTTGAGTGGTACTGGAGGAAAAAAAGATGAATGAAAATCCCGGGCTGGTGCACGCGAGAGCTTAAGACTCGTGGTATACTGAACTTTTATTTCACAGTTCATTGCATCCAACAGTGACTCCCTCCTAGCTCACTCTATATGAATTAAAAGCCGTCACTTTGCCAGTCGTTAAACCAGTTTCGCTCTATCTAATATACGCATCTTTTCCGTACAAAAGTTGTTAAGGAATTCGTCTTATGAATAATGAATGTAAAATAACCCTGTATTTTCTCAGAGTCATATAAAAAGGTAAAAACATATAGCTTTATATGCTAATGTATAAACACTATCCACTTTATTTAAAAGTTTTGAAAGGCTTATTGGAACCAGCCATTGGATTTAAATATTCAACGGCTTGTTTCTATCTTTTAATTAAGTTGGCTCTT
>JAVFBZ010159930.1:11228-27882 GCA_032466195.1 Katharina tunicata | reverse complement strand
CTTATTCTAAAAATTCTAAAAGACTTGAAATAGTAACTATAAATAATGAGTACATGTTGCACCATTTGATAGTTTATACGCATGTAATGTGCCGGCCAGGACAGGTTCCCAATTGTATCCCCGATTGATTCATGCCAATTCTCCTTTGTCTACATTTATAAAACAAAATAATTGGAGCTTAATTAAATCTTTTAAATAGAAAATAGTTTAGTTCGTCAATACCTTTATTGTGTCGCTACGAACGTTGAACTGAACGTATCATTTCTGATGCAAATTGTTGTTGAATTTTTACATTTAACGTCCTCGCGAATCTGTTTTCAAGTATCGCTGTCTCTATAACGTCAAATTTGATTCATCAAAGTAATTAACAACATGCACGTATTTTTAATCTATCGCAAAATGTGCATGCTTTGCTACAAATGAATAGCATTATATACCAATTCATTTTTCAGAAATTCTTGATGTTTACATTTTTTTACCCAATCGAATAAAGCTTTTATCGTATAATATCTGACCAACGTCTTAGTTATAAGTGAACAATAGTCCCGTTTCCATTGATGGTGGGATCACCGAAGCAATAGCTATTTAACGCTTTATTAATTTTAGCATAAACTAAGAGATCAGTCTACGAATTTCCATTTTATAGAATCGCTAATTGCAGCTAAACCGGATTGAGTCATATTAACTGTCTGAGACAACAAAAAAAACATACTCTTTTTGTTTACAGATAAGTTTCTGTTACTTTAGCAACGATAAAACAGAAGAAGTTTTTCACTTGAGGATTTTAGAAAATACATCTATGTTAAATATAAATAGTATGAAAAACTTTAAAAGTATATTTTTATTACATATTTATAGTGTAATGGAACATAAGTCGATGACTTTGTTTTGCTAGCACGGTTTTAGTATCTAGCGGATTGGATGAACTCGGTCAATAGGTTTGAAATATATACACTAATACTACTGGAAAAGACATAAGATAAGCAGCCCTGACAATGATATAACTAAACAGGCATTTCCTCTTCAAAGAAGCACATTCGCTCTTTTCCCGATTTGGAGAATATTTTTTTAAATAGTGTTTCCGCAGAAAAGCGTATTCTATGTACGAAAGCATGTAAATATAAGTAACTTTTAACTCTTTTTATTTTTTATATTTTGTATTTACGTGGATGATTTCACGATTGTGAGAATTTGAGCTCAGTTCATTTCACATAATGTAGCGGAAGGCATTCTCACCACATCAATGTCCGTATGATTTCGACAGGATTAGAGTTTTCCTGTGTGTATTACTACAACTGGTGGTGGGATGATGCGGTCACCCTACAACCAACATCTGTATGCAATGACTACACGACATTCACCCAACATATGTTTACAGTCACATAAACAACACGCAAGTCATTTTTACCATCAACATCGCGATCATCAGCATTTATCGGCATCATCGTCTTCAGAAAATAAAGCTCGAACATGAGTTAAGTTGTTAAGACTTAAACAAGTCCTTGGTTGCCCCGAGGGTGACTCAGTTCACCCACCCAGTGCCACCGATTCCAGACTATTTATAATCCAGATCTGACAAGTGGCAGTGCGATGCTACAAAAATAGAATGAGGCCATAACTCAGCGTGTCCGGCTTTAAATAACAAGTCTGCTTTTAAAATCACAAACAGCCAAGCTGAAATGCAGGAGAGATAGAATTATTTTTACAGTTTTTCACGTAACCATAATTTTGTTTCTTTTCCAAATGTGTTTCTCGTAACCATCATTTGCAATAATAAACAAGAACATATATTATTATAAACCACATCGAAGTGCATCAATGCCGTATGAAAACGTCATGAAACTTGTAAACTTATGAACGAACATATATGTGGGCTCGAACAGTTTTTATGAACTGAATGGTTTTTATTTGTAAAGACAAAAAGGATAAATGTTTGGGGTAACTGGAGGATTATTCCATTCAGTAGACATCACGCCTGACTGGGCTCTGTATTCGCTCAGACTTCTTTTACTTTTATCGCACGGCTGTTAATTTCAAACACGCATCACGAAAAGTGTTAGCTACGGATTCTTTTTGTTTTTTAATGTATGTTTTACCGTTACTTCAGCAGCATATTTATAGAAAATGCAAACATGAGGGTGAAAATTCTAGCATTTGTTTTAAATGAGTTGAAAGAGTTGACTTGTCATATTTACAGGGAACCTTGTAAGACCGCTGTCTATTCTATACTTTGACTGGGGTCGCTTTTTAAGTTTATCAGATTAAATTATAAGCTTCCTGGCCATTATGTCCCACCTACCTTAATTAACACCTTCTTTCTTTAAATGTTATATAAAGGTGAACAAATTAACGAGATGGATTGGATCGAATACAAATACATGAAGAATATTGGGATTGTACTTAAATTAAAATTTTAGATCCATCTAAATATATATGGAGATAAAGATGGTTAATAACGACACCAGAAGAGGCAGTTATTAACACATATACAAATATAACTAATATCTTGTCGACATATTTATTCGATACAGATTCAAGAATTGGGTACAGTGCCAACAAATACTGGTCTACTTGTATGCGAAATTAGCAAATAATACAATTGAAATCAAATTAAAACAGACCAAGTATAATAGTCAAGGTTCATTAAATGATTAGGAATCATTGAATTCATTGGGTGACAAAAATTCAGAAGACGCTTTATAAACTATCTGTCTGCAAGGAATTTAATTTTTGAAAATTCTAGAAGCATTGTTATCGACTCAGTTGAACACAAAATGAAACAAAAATATTTCCTTTCACAATTACACAGAATTTTAAAGGTTATAGTATAACATATAATGGGCTAGTTTAAATACTTGTATATTAATTTGAAATGTAAGCATCGTCTCCTTCTAGAAAATTAATTATCTAAAAAAATAGGATAGCGACGAATTCACTTTATTTTGCCTTTGACCTTTTTTTCCACCATTCAGGAAACTACTTTAGGACTTAATCAGGAATATCGAATTTAAATATAAGGCCTGACGCGAGAGAAATTGAAAATAAATATTCAACTTTCAGTAGATTTATCCTGTGCAGGTTTTTGTGGTTAGCTAAATGCTGAACAGGAATGTTAAAAAAACTGTTGAGTCCCAAAAAAAAAGTGGCACACATTTGCGCTGATCCACGAGCTTTCATAAATCAGTAAGCTGCCATTTGAAAATAAAGAAGTTTGGGGATAAAAATGTTGCGGAACGTTTGCATGTGTGTCTATTTAATTGATAACAATTTCGCAGTCTTCCTGTTCTGCGGCTTGTTGTTTGTTTAGATTGTCTGCGGATTGGAGATGTCCGCTCTAACCAGAACGCTAAGTCAACACAACAACATACCAAAGAGACATAACGCTACTTCCGGACAGAAAAAAGGGTTCCATGTGCAAAATGATTATACTTGGGAAAAGCAAAACTATGTCGGGCGTCACTGCCTTGTGCAGTTTGATCTCCAGGATCTCTGTTTGTTTGCAGTATTTGTTATAGTATTGTCTCTCTCAATTGAAGGCCAAATAAACAGAATCTAGAGCAAATCTCCATGTGTGACGTCGCCTTTATCGAATTAATTTTGCCGCATCTCCTCAAGCTCTGGCCACACGTTAACTCTTCTTCCGATCAATAACGGCTCATCTCCCAGCCTTCCATTGTCAACTTCTGACCCGTGTCGTCGGCTTATTGGACAATCCCGCTGCTTGCCATCTTTGTTGACCTTTCATTCACATGTATTAATACGCCACATGCTTTAACTTTGTGGCACGTGAACGAAAACATGTGAAGATGTTATGCAGCCAATGGGTTGATTCTGCTCACTACAGAAAACAATGTGGAATAGCGCCGCCATAATAAGCCCGCGTCTTGGCCAAGCCGCGATAAACCTCATTACAATGGTGCTCGAGATCATCTGTATATCTTTGATAATGCTGCAGACTATCATGGCGACTGGATTGATTTGAAGGCAGCGTTTAAGCTCTGATGGCCTCCAGATAGCATATGGCTGCCACGCCATCCAACTTCAAATTGGACCCATCCCGCCCTTACCTCTAACCAAGGAATGTTTCCTTATCAACCTCGCCCTCAATCATTCCAAACACTACATAAATACAGAAATTCTTTCTCAAAAGAAATGAACAAAAAACATGCGGTTGATTTAATTAGATGTAAGGTAGGGAGAACATTACTTAAGACAACAAATCTCTAGTAAATGGACTCCAGAGTATTGTAAGTGGCTACTTTTTGAAATTTCATTAAAGTAAACACTAGCTTTATAGGTGTGTGGTGCTATTCTAAGAATTTGAGAGTTTATTCTTTATTATTTCAGATTGTTGAAGGATGAAGAAAAGAAACCATTTATCGACGAGGCTGAGAGACTTCGGGTCCAGCATAAGAAGGACTATCCAGATTACAAATACCAGCCTCGCCGGAGGAAACCTTTGAAAGGGGCGGGGAACAGTGGCGGAGACTCCAACTCCGTCTCCTCCTCAGTCATGTTTAAAACCCTCCAGGATAATTCACCTTCATCCACCCTGAGTGACGGGGAATGTTCCAGCGACTGCTCCAGCCAACCAACCAGTAACAATGGGCCACCCACACCACCGACTACACCAAATCAACATGACAAATGTAGCATTGAACGCTCTCGAGCAAGAGCTGTCCTAGCAGGTAAGTCATGGCCTGCTTTTCACAATCATTTTGTCAAGTTTGAACAAGTTTAAATTTTCTGTGGACTTTTTGAAAATGGCAAAATTAATTTATCCACTTTTAAAGAAGATTTTAGACTTATAAAATTGCTTTAGAACTCAGTTTGTGATAAAACCACATCATTAAATTTCTCATAAATATTGAATTACTTCTTGACACATTCGCCAAACATTAACGAATTACTTGTTATTTGTTCAGGACACCGCCAAGCTCAGCCAATTGACTTCAGTCGAGTCGACATGAACCAGCTAAGTACGGAGGTAATTAGTATGGATAACCTCAATGATGATGAATTAGACCAGTACCTCCTTCCCAATGGTGCTCCTAACCCGTATCACCCTCTGAACAATCAGGCCAATCACGGTGAACACGGCTACTCACCTTATGGCTACGGTCCAACCTCTTCCACGCCGACCACTTGGGCTTCACAATACAGAGTGTCCTCCGGTGGTTCAACCGTCCCAGCTTACGCCATGTCCACTATGAATACCAACAACAACAACATTCCACCTCACTATGAGATGTCTCAGCAGCATTCTCCACCTCAAGGACCACCTTCTCAGCAGCAGTCCCCACCCCTCGCTCACATGAACTCTGCCCTGTCCTCTAACCCACACGGTCCTTACCAAGGCTCGACGCAGTGTAAATACCGAGATCTCGACCACCCAGTCAAACTGGAACATCTTTCACCTCACAACGAATCATACAACAGAGAAAACCATAACTACGACGTGTCTGGTTCACAAAGATTTGACGTAGATAGCAGCCAAAGCTCACCAAACCAATATTCACCTAATAACATACCAAGCAGCTTTCTGAGCCACAGTTTACCCGTTAATGGCGCCCCACCGCCGCCAGCCTACCCATTCATGGGTCTACCGATGCCCAAACCAATGTTTAACGCCATCTCGGTTGCTGCCGATCAGCAATGGGACCGATACACGTGAGATCAAGCCAATTTATCAAAACTTTGCTCACAACCACCGCGCCAAACATTTTACAATTGTATTGACTGCTAATAGCCAATGATCTCATTCAGCGCTACTGCCTCCTTATACCAAACCATCCAAATTTCTAGAGACGGAGCGCTTCCAGGACTTTCGCTTTAAAATATTATCTAAGTGCTGCACATCGAAAAACTATCAGATGTTCTTTCGTGGACTATATTTTATAAATTCAAAGGTTTACAGACATTTATACATTTTATTTTAAGATTTCATCGAAAAGAACTATACTTAAATTAAGTGGTGTTTCAGCGCTACGGTGAGAAGTTGTGAAATGGCTGAAGCAAATACTAGGTACCCAGATACAGAGGTCATTTAGGGTCATCAGTCACTTGAGTAATCTGTAGTGTGTTCTTAGTATGTTAAAGGTGCTAGTTTATGTTCTTCTCTGATTGATAAAGCTAAGGCAAATCACGGAAGGCAGACAATCCGGACAGGTTTTATAGAGCTGATACAACAATTGGCGAGACAAAGGGCAATGTGGTTTAACTTTACCATAGTGTCTTTCTCGAAGACAGAAACGTCAAATTACCACACATATTGCCAAGTAGTGCCTGAAGCACTCTGATGAAAACATCGATCAAGGTCCAGCTCCAGATATAACCTCGCCTTAACATTTATCTACATCTGGACAATTTTTGTGTTCCTTTTACTTTAGTCTTTTTTGTACTTACGAAAATAGCTATGTTGATATAGAATGCAATTTAGAAGTGATATTGATGTATATATTGTACAGTTCAGCAGGGGCATTAAGTCGGCCATCAATGAGCCACTGGCGGTACGAACTAACAGCCACCCTCAGGCTATCTTCGGCTTCATTAACCACTGACTTTGTGTCGAAAGCTTTGTTACGCTCTAGTAACGCCATTGTTTTAATTAAAGCCGAGTATATCTACCAGAAAGTTTGAGAGATATACTGCCTAATAAGGCACTCTAAATAGCTGTCTCATTTAGTTAACTTACATGGGCTTCCTTCCATACAAAATGACAGCACTTAGGATTCTCATATAAGCAGCAAGACAGACTAACTGTCTTACCGTTTTACAGATGTTTTATACGCCTTATTCTTAATTTCTGAAGTTTTTTGCCCTATACTTCTTCGTTATAATTTCCTCCTCAATTTTTGTCGACTTCTTGTCACATTCTTGCCTAAATCCAGCACAGAGATTTAGCTTGGGACAAAACTGAAATTCTATTTTTATCTCATTTATATTATTTATTTTTAAACCCCAATTCACCTTCTATGTTTAACTGTAAATATTTGTTGTAGAAATAAACATCTTTATCTATTTGATTATTGTATGTACGATGTTTTGTAGAGAAATATATGCGATTTTATTAAACGTATTTCTGCGTTGTCATTGTTACTTGATAAGAAACTTTAATTTTCCAACGCTGTTGTCGTATAGAACGGTGACCCCGAAAGCTTGGCAACCAAGTTGAAGAAAATACATAAACTGCAAAAAACAAGTGTCCCAGAAACGACACACGAAGACCTAGGAATTAACCTTCAAGCAAGTGCTTATCGAACATACAAATATTATTCCCTGGCACAACACGTATGTATATTGGTAAAAGTGTCAGTGAGTATTGGATCGAGCAATAGTTAATCTGGCACCGCGTCCACCATCTTTGCCAAACTTAAATTGATTAGTTTGTAGTAGGCATATAACGTGACATTTAATTACAGCCACAATGATTTCAGGCGCCAAAGTTATACTGTATTTCGGGAACAAAAGCGTGAATACATTTTGGCCCATTAAAACTACGCCAAATAATTTGTTCTTGTGAAAATTCGATGAAATATATATATATATAAATACTACATTTATACAAAAATATATAAATACAAAAATATATAAATAATATATACAACCTTTGTTGCTATTTAAACTCCGTATACATATCCATATACATATCCATATACATATCCATATACATATCCATATACACATCCATATCCATATCCATATACATATCCATATACACATCCATATCCATATACATATCCATATACATATCCATATACATATCCATATACATATCCATATCCATATACATATCCATATACATATCCATATATATATTTTTGTAAAGAGTAATAACACTTGCACAGGGATATCGACTTATCAAAATCGATAAATCATCTTCATGTTCTAGATAATTCTCAGAGACAAGTTTCTGGATAGCTCTTGATCTCGAGTTATGGGTAATCTACAGACGTCTTGAGAAAAGGTAATAAGAGTTGGATGGTGGGGTATATATATATATATCCTGTAAAGAAATATTCGCAGCGTTTAAGTGCACGAAAATGTGTGATCGTCCTGCCGCGAGCCTCTATAGTTTAGTCGACAATAAAGCACTGGCCCTGCAGCTGCTAGCTAAATTCCCGAGTTCGAATCTCAGTGGCGGCATGCACACTATTCTTTCTCTATATAGTATAATATATAAATATATATTTTGCGTAAAGGAAGGCGCCCTGAACTGATCTCATTTTAAATACATCATACAGTAAAAGGATTTTATTCGGCTAAAAATTAGAATAGCATGTCAAGTGCTGAGTGTTGTTGAATTTGTCAGAAAGTAAGTAAAAACAGGTTATACGTGATGTAATTTTATCGCGAGACTTTTGTCGCATTTTATGAAACTGGTGGAAACATATAAAACATTTTCTGGTTCGTAACTGTTACACAAGGATATATCACTTGTATGCGACTTTGCGTTGCCGGTGCACGGTGGGAAAACCGAAAGAAACATAGTAAAAAGCATCCTGCTATCCTCCCAGCCAACGAAGTAAATAAAAATAAAAATATCGATTAAACTTAAAAATCCTCCTGGTTTAGAACTCAAACGAATACCCACAAATGGACAGCAACACCAAAATACTGAATAAGCTGTTCCAAACAGTAATAGCGGAAAAATATTTTCTTCAGAAAAATGGCCCCGATTTTGAGGAACTCTCACGGTGCCGTTCCTAGAGTATTTCGTGAATTAAATGTTTCCAATTTTGGGATCATTCATTGTGCTTTTCCCGAGGTATAACGCGAATAAAATGTTCACGAAACGTTCATAGCGATTATGTTTATACTATATGCTGCATATTTATTCCAACACTTGGACTTTATCAACAACATAGTGTAAGCTTAATATCACCAAGAAAAATTGAAAATACCCCGATCACTTGAAATCCTGTTGTCATTTGCATGGGGTTATTTTCAGTCTTAGCTTTCTGTTTATTGGACGCCATCGAGGCTTCCGGAGGCCTTCTAACATCAACAAATCGGTCCCAAGTCACAAATTTGAAGGCTCTCTCTCCTGTGTATATGTGGCAATGCCAATTTACACATCAATATATAACAAATCAGACCCCAAACATCAGGGAGGTTTTACTTATACTTGTGGGCAGATATATACATGCAGTTTAATACGACGGCATAAAACGGCTGGCTTAGTTGAACAATACGGTTCGAAAGATTGTTTAACAATTCTGATAGAAATAGTTGGTAATGGTAAATTTGTTGGTATTCGTACAAATGAGGGGACAAATGGTTGCATGGATTGTCATGCACTCAAATAGTATCAAAACAAACCTCAATGCACCCATGGATGTTAAAATCATAGCTGTGAGGCTGCATGGCCATGTACGTGTGTAGGCCTATTTATTTATTTATTTATTTTTTAATCATTTTCTTCTTTTAATTGTTCGCATTTTCTGGAATGGTTTTGCGGTTTATGAAAAACTGAATAAGAACTTTTTATTCGGTGGGCAGTGTAACAGTGTTGGGTAGTTATACTTTGGATTGTGTGAAGTTATATTCAGACCACAAAGACAGCCGACGTGAAGGTTTCTGGGAACGCCTTCGGATTGATTGACAGTACAAGGAGAGACGATCCATCTCAGCCACCTTCATGTCTCCAAGTGTCTGTGTATAGGCATACAAATTGTCAAATAACTAGTATTTGTCATGCTTGTTGCTCACTTTTTATTAAGCTCTTTAATAAACCTAATTTCAATCAAAGTTCCCGGCTTTAATCGATTTTATATATTATTTTATCGTAAACTGATTTTAATATTTCTCGAATTTATTATTTAATTCTCCCATTTTTCGCGTAAATAAGCATATATACTAAAATAGGCCGTTATTTGTCTGTAGATTGAGACGAATACGAACACTGATGTAACGACAAGGTTACATCTTACAAGTGTTGTTGTCGTAGTACTGGTTCTGCAACAAAGTGCGACTGAATCATCTAAATTTTACAACCAACTCATCTTAATTTAAATATAGAACAAAAGTTGTAACAGGGCCGATTCAATTTGAAGTAATTAAAAGGCAGAAAAAAACATATAATGTCTCGGAGCTGTGAGTATTCCAGCTAATCAGCTATAAAACTATTCACGAACTACACGCTGGGATAACTTTGTTAAGGTGCATAACACAATGGCCAATCAATACCTTGAAGCGACAGACTCGACGGTACGGAGAATGATTTGACTCTCTATTTTAGAATGGTAAATATACAGCACTAACACGCGTGTAAAATATTCATAAATTATATACTATATAAAAGTTTACAGGCGTAATATATGGAACTTGTAGTAAAGACAATTTAAAAAAAAAATGGAAAACTATAATCCAAAACAAGTTTTCCCACCATTGTTATACGCTTCCTGTCGTTTATGCCGGTGTTATTACAGAAATGTCAAGTGATTTAAGATAACGTGCATGGGTAATTTAAGGAAATAATTTGAAGGAGTTTAAATGCTTACATTAAAAAAATGTTTGAAACAAATATTTATTTTGGGTTATGCTGCGAAGTTTTTTCGCTATGATTTAAACAAAATCAAATAAATACAATGAGTATATATAAAGGGTTGTAAATGATTCAGTAGGAATCCTATATATTAAATAGATTTGAATGCGCCATCCAAATCAATATAAACTAAACTAAATTCAGTAGGAATCTACCATGACATTGGATATAATGCTTATCGTTTAATAGTGATACAATAGTCGATATTTACCACAGACTATCTTTAATTCGCTAGCTCTTTTTGACATTCTTGGAATACATACAAGTATATTCTCAAGACGTTTTTGAAACATGAAACACAAAAAACATATACAAAAAATTCTTGTTTGAGTCTTATTTGGGTAGAATTTTACAGCAATTTCGTTAGATCAAACTAATTATAAACGATTAAGTTTATAATTAGTTTGATGATCTAACGAAATTTCTCAATGAATTGGTATTGTGGAAATGCAATAAGAATTCGTTGCAAAAATGTATGCGTTTACATTTATTTATTTATTTATTTTTGTAATTCTTTCTTTGTTTCAAACTATTAACAATGCATTTAAAATCCAAATACAGACATCCAAAAACAACTATATACCATATAGGTTATTATAATATTTAAAACGTAGGAAAAAGTAAAACATAGCAGAAATGTCTGAACGTTTACTACGATAAAGAAAGTATATTTGGACAATTACCCGATTCTAGTTTACATTTTAGAGGTATTTAATTTTTTTATTTATTTTCACTAAAGGTAGAAAGTTAAGATGGGAAGTAACTAAACTAACTTCATGTTGATTAAAAGAATGAGTTTAACTTTATTTATTGTCTATAGTTTACTGACAAGTTGAATACATAGGCTTGGTGAGAAATAGATAAAAGCGAAACGCAAAATAGAAGCCAATTATAGCTACACTTAATATGAATGGGCTTGAAGCGCTAGTTTTGGAAAAGTGGAGAATTAGACACGAGAAAGCCATAAAGATGGAGAGTTGTTGGTTTATTGACAAAGACGGGTTTTCGTTTGTTAAAGAATTGCGTGAATTGGATGATAGCAAAGAAAACAAAGGCGCCCCTGTACCTCGGTTATTATGAATGAAAAGATTCCATGGCAAGAGCTGAATACGACACACGTTGATAGCGAGAGATGTCAGATAGGCTAGTATTTTAATGTGGATTAGACATTGGCTGTACTGATAGCGAGAACACTAAGTCACAAGATCGGTTAACTATGACTTTTATGAAAAAGGAAAGAAAGTTTGGACACTACTACACGTCATCACTTCAATATATAGTTAACATTTTGTTATTCTTTCGGTTTTATTAAATCGTGCGCTTGTTTGTATAGTTTGTATATTTTAATGGTAATTACAGATAACAGTTATCCGAAATATAAAGTTGTAAGTAATACAAACCGTCTACAAAAGTCTATTCTGAAAGAACGAAACTGCTCACTGATAAGGAACATAATTCTTTGGAAATCATGAGTAAATCTATTTTCAAATGTAGAGAAATTGTCTACATGCCTTCACTATGACTCGAACTCAGAAACCCGGATAATGTAGCTTTGGGCAAAGATGTTAGCGAACATTTGTCAAATATTTATTGTACCATTTATGAATCATATTTATTAAATACTATATTCTCTGGAGGATTTAACGACGAGATTACCTTCAGACTAATATTTTAAAACTTCGGATTATATAATATTCAAACACAATGGTGGATACAATTCTAGATGTACAAAACATGTTGTACGTATAGTTTAGCTTCAGAGAATTTCACTTGCATATTTCTTATGAGAAATACAGAACGAAGCTGTTTTAAAAAGAATACGAAAATCGGAAAAATAATAGGTCAGCAACAGTTTGTGGAAAAAATATTGAATTCGTTGAAAAAAGGTAGACATACACTGACGAAGATATATTACACATTGATACATGTCTTAAGGGACAGGTGAAGGGGTAGCGGAGTTTCTGTGTCTGGCTGGGATGTGGTCAAAGAGGGCAGGCTGTAACAATCTGGGGAATGTGGCCGTGTCGGCTGGCCCGTAAGATGGCTTGAAGGCAGCAACCAACAACCACACAAGGACGCAGAAGAGGTCTTGAGTAAACATAGCGCTATGTCGCGAGCTCCATCAAGACGCCACGGGATGACAAAACCCTACACGCGCCTGCTTCCCAGCGCATGCTCTCAGGGGCTTTGACGAACTGGTTTACAGCTTATTCCATTCATAATGTGAGAAGAGGGCCCAATTAACATGACCCAGCGGAGAAAAGGCAAGAATAACAGAAATATTGGCCAGTGACCGTTGAACTGAAATCCTCGAAAAGGCTGAGAGGTCGAAAAGTGCGCGACTGAGAGAAAACACACGTTTCAAGCATAACTATTTAATACAGGGTAAATTTGCTGAAATAAAAAAGAAAGGTTTGCTTAATGCTCATCAATGCAAACTTAAAATAAACTACAAGAATTGACATGCAGCCTCAGATGCAGTCTACTTTTGCAAATAATCCCGTTCATAATTATATTCCATCGGCATTTAACCGAACATGAAAACACAAAAAAGTGGCACCCATTTTCATTACGATATTAGTTATTATATTAGCGGGTGTCATCAGTAGCAACGAATGGACATGACTGATCCGGCAAACGCTGAATGGAGTCAGAGACCGATGTTTGTCATCATTCGCATATTTTAAGTATGTATTACATACATGTACGAATGACTCAATGTATATGCCGGTTTTTCGTGTAGCAATTAGAGAGGAAAACAACACCTCTGGCAAAATAAAAGCTTTTAGCAATTTTTAAATTTCCCTTCAAAGGACAGAATGAAGTAAATGATTGCGTCGCCTCTCATCACGCCATGTATACACGTATATGTTAAACACATATTCCATTTCGGCTTGACTTAAACTGGGTTGATTCGTGAGGATTTGTTGACCTAGCACAAACATTTCATAAAGCAGTACAAACTCTTAAGCATTGACAACCGTCTTACATAAAGTAATGATATAAGAAAATGAACGTATGTTTGTTTTATAGATTGGGGTTATACGCCGTACTAAAGGCTATTTTAACTCAGATGACGGGGTGCCAGCCCAATCGATGAAGGAAACCAACTATGGACGACGCCGGCAACACACCACATTACATTTACAGGACGATAAACAGGACAACAAAACAAACCGGCTTCCAATGTCCCTTATAGCTCAGAGAGCACCAGGGTCCAGGTGCAAAATATTTTCAAAGGACAATTTTAAAAGGTTTGGCGCCAATACGTATTTTCAATAGACTTGTTTCTGACTGTAAACCATAGAAATATCGGTTCGCTGATGGAAATTTTGATTTTGCTGGTTTCTTTTGAAACAGTGAGAACCTTTTTAGAGATTTTGTCATACACAAAAAAAAAACAGAATCCGTCGAAATCCCCGTTGAAGTTGTCGCTAGACGTTCGTGGCATACCTCTAAACCCAAGGCAGCATGTGCATGGAATTGACGTGTGACATTTGATTGATTAGTTCATCATCACCTGTTAATTAATAGTAGACGTACGCATTGCTTTATATTAGCTGCATACCCCCAAAGTTCTGTTAAGCATATATCGCCAAAGGACCAACTAACTTGCGTTTGTTGTTGTCGACGAAACTGAAGATAGATTATTCTTTTTCATTTTTAAAGAAAAGTGTCCTGTACTTTATACAACAAAGACACAAGATGCTTATTCTTCTGTACTTTATACAACAAAGACACAAGATGCTTATTCTTCTTAGCCAAGGAACAATTAGCAGAAAGTGGCAGATTAATACACCACGTTTAGATATTCATTCCGCCCATGGTTGTGCTACGAATATGGACTGAATTTATAAAAGGTTCGTGTTTGCTGAAAACGTTTTCTCTTAATCTTTGTGAAGAAGAAATGAGCCCGTTACGAAAGTTCAGAATTGTGAAGGTTGAGCGAATCAAATTTATCTCATCCGAAAGATCACTGGTCCGAATTGAATTTGGCAGTTTGTTATGCGGTGCGGTTGAATGGTCAACTTGCTTTCTACTTCAGATACTACTGTTTGCAAACTATCTGAGCGAATACTCAATGGTCCTAACTAACGTTCATTCGTATCAGAATACCTGTCCAATCTATGATTTACTGGGTTTTGGTAACAACAACATAACCTTGATGGATTTTTAACTTCTGGGTATATTGATAAACGTATTTCGACGTAGCTAAGACCGTTTCAAGCAACTATACCGAGACGTCACTAAAAATCCATCAAAGTTATGTTTTTGTTACGTTACCAGCTTCTAAATTGCACTTAAACAAGCTGGGACCTAATAGTCAGAAGGAGCATGCATCTGGATCACCATCGATTTGAGTATTCACTAGTCCCTGTAGGCTTATATGGTTCGAGTGTTCCTGGAGCGTGGGATTACTGTTCCGCGTGTTTGTTAATTTAGGTTTTCCTTGGTGCACAGGTCTCTTGGCCCTACTTTTTGATTTTTTGGTTTTTGTTCAGTGACAGACCTTGTATGTAATGACGAGGCATTTTGAATAAAGCTGCAAACGTCATATCGAGACTGCTGAAGCTTGGCCTGATTAATCAACCTTGATGTCCTATAGGATACGTATATCTACATACGATACAAATAGTGCCTGCAGCGGTAAATATACCGCTAATGGACTCAAAAATGGCTTGTCATTACACTAAAGCCAATAATCGGACGTGACGGATGGTACCGGAGATAGGCGAAGTTGAACTAGAATGGATCTCTTGCGTGTGTTCAGCTTCTGGTTCGTTGTACAACCCTTCTCATTTTATCCGAAGGTAAAAGATCCGGTTCGTAGTACAACCCTTCTCATTTTATCCGAAGATCACAGATCGAAGGCTCGAATTGTTCCGAGCAGTTGTTGGCCTGCGGGTTTATTGGTCAGTTTCAACTCGTGAAAAACGACACCACGCGAACTTATTCTACCCAATTGTAAACGAATTTCTAACACAGAGTAGTACAAATTCAGATCACATAAAAAATATAGTTGTGAGCCTTCTGGACAATGAACCATTAATTTAGTAAAAACTATTCATCCAACTACAGTTTATAACCTGTAGAATTAAACACACATTAATATACATTTACATTTCACAGACTGCATGAGTAATATATAGGATTAGATTGCAAACTCTTCAAAAGTTAACAAAATCAAGACTTTTTGACCTACTTTAGACAAACTTATCTCGTAGATATTTTATACACCCTAAAAACTAATTTTCGATAAAAACGTTTGTGAGCGAGTATAGTATGGTTAGACATATTCCACGACATTCTTTTTTAGACCGTCGTTAGAATAATACCTTTTCAGTATTTTCATATAGTTGTTACTCTTACTATTCCTTTAGTCACAGAGAAAAGCTACAGTTGTGGTTAAAAGCTAAACGTATAAATGAGACTTTATCGGATGGAGAGTGGGTTTTAACGGGCGTAACACACATGCAGCAGATATCCAGACTGGTGAGCAATATGTTTTACCACCACGTCATCACGCCTTTTGTGTGAATCGGAAATATTTGTATAGACACATCAGCCCCAAAACATTTGTTCATATCATGGCAGAGTACATATGGGAAGTTCAACTTGACGATCCGAGTTGGATTGGAGAAACTCTAATCAACGCACGTACAATTTAGATTCTGTTTGCCTTGTAAATCTCGGCTGGTTAAACATTCTCTGACTTGAGACAGATTTAAGATCAGCAGACGACACATTCTTCCAAGCCCACTGATCTCCCGCCATCATATAGCCGCAGTCCGCACGGAACGAATGCACCAAGATTCAAACCCAACCGTCAAGATGTGACTGAATGTGTAGCGTTTCGATGTTCTATGAATAAGGTTGATGAAACCGATAAAAATGCTCCAATACTTTGACTTTACATGTCTTACTCAAGTAGACCTATTGTGGTGAGGGCACTTCAAAAGTGAGAATCGAAATATTTAAAAGAAGGAGGGAAACTTGGAATACGTTTTGCGATAATGTTTATTTCAGTCGAATATTATTTATGATTTATAAAGTACTCACACGTGTGCACACTTTTATTTTTGTATTTTTAAAACCTGCTTTATATAT
>JAVFBZ010159919.1:0-10779 GCA_032466195.1 Katharina tunicata | reverse complement strand
CCCCCCCCCCCCCCCCCCCCCCAAAAAAAAACAAAAAAACAAAAACAACACCCACAAAACAACAACAAACAAACAAAAACAACAAGGTGAGTAGCGTTTAGGGTTTCAGTGAGTAGCGACTAGGGTTTTAGTCAGTTCCTTGTCCAAAAATAGTCAGTTTTGGTTAATGTAGAATAATATCAAACAGTTTGTTCACTTTTAATATGGTGGTAAGAAATGTTGAATTTCACGTCCGGCAGCAACTAGATTTCCCTGGTGTTAAAGTTTAATATTGTTGTTTTTTTCTGTTGAAGACGGAACGGTCCCGATGCTGCTTTCCTGTGTAAAGGACACATAGACATTGACCAGTTAACTGTCCCACAACTGTTGCATGTCACATGTCAGATCGCCACAGGCATGCAGTATTTAGCTTCTCAACATTTCGTCCATAGAGATCTGGCCACCAGAAATTGCCTGGTTGGAGACAAACTCAAAGTGAAGATCGGAGATTTTGGAATGCTCCGCGATGTCTACAGCACAGATTACTATAGGGTAAGACATTCCATTAATCAACTTAATCTATTAACTGTCTTGGGCGGCTGCCATTCTTACCAGCTGCGTTTGTTGACGTGTTACGGTACATGTACTTCTTCGGAAGAGAAGTCGACTGAGGTTAGAAAAACGAATGTTATGAATTACTTCAGACATTCAAATACGAACATATACATGTACATGTAGTGGAGGTAAAGTAAAACGTCCGCACGGCCCGTATGTGTGTTCGACCGCGAGCTACTAGCCGAAGGTACAGGGTTTTGGGGGCTCTAACCGAATGACCCCTACAATAAAGTATACCAAGATTTTCACTGATATAAGAAATTAAATAACATAAAAAGTTTTGTTTTTGGTTAAAGTTTAATTCGATTCTATATATGCAAAAATTGTTTACTTCTTCAGATAATGAATGTTATTTGACAATATGTAGTTGGAATAGATCAACATTGTATTGGCAAGATGACTTGTGGAGTGGAGTGAGGTTAGGAAATCAAATACTTGAGGCGTTCAAATAAAACATGAATTTAGGGCAATCTAAAGCATCTTAACTACACTCATTCTAGCACTGTCTTCTTTGTTGGTTTTTGTGAATCCAAAATGTGATTTGTCAACAGGTTGGAGGAAGTACAATGTTACCGGTTCGATGGATGCCCCCAGAGAGTGTCATGTATCGGAAGTTCACCGTAGAATCAGATGTTTGGAGTTTCGGTGTGGTTATGTGGGAAGTGTTCACATATGGTAAACAGCCATGGTATGAACTTTCCAATCACGAGGTACGTTTGACAGTTATAATACACGGCTTCGCGTTTATTTATTTGTTTAATTCGAGTATCACTCCATTAAAAAGTAAATTGCATTGATACAATGGTGTCTCGAAATAAACAGCTCTTGGAGTTACTTGTAAAAGCAACGGGTAAGTACGAAGCCTAAAACGCAATCTATAAGAGAAACACTTTACGGTAATAAGACATAATATATAGGTTCCTGGTGCCGCCTAGCTGACAGAGCGCCAGAAGGAACTTGAGTCGATCACCAAGTGAGCAGGGTAATGATATTAATAGAAACATGTGATTTTAAAAAATGTGGTCGCAAATGTTTGGTGTTGCCCTGATAATCCACATCTAAATTATCCTACTTTCAAGGGAATTGAAAGCAACGTTTACCTTGTTGTTTTTCTGAGAATGGAGTATAATATTCAAACCTCGAAACATATTTGGATACACAAACAGAACATCTATCTTTAATTTACTTCTACAGGTTTTGCAACATATTAGGGATGGGAGCCTGTTGGAATGCCCTCGTTATTGTCCTGAGGACGCTTACTCTATCATGCTGGGCTGCTGGAAACGCCAACCACAGGAACGCCTTACCATGAAAGAGATTCGTCTCAAACTGGACAAGATGTGTTTGTCCGAACCCACTTACTTGGACCTAATTGCATAAGACCCTTTAGTGTTGCGAGAGGCTTAGTGTAGGCGTTGTCGAACGGGGTCCATATCTCAGCGTGGTGTCTGAATTCCTAGTCTGTGGCAGCAGGTCCAAGGGAGGAGTTTCTGTTACGATGTGCCGGTGTTATTATTGTTATTTGCGGTGCCTTGATAATTAATGTGATGAAGAAGGTGACACAAAAAGCCTCTCAGCTTTATAGAGTCCGGTGGTGAACTCAGTTATTCTGCCCATTGTGGCGTGGTTCTGGAATACGGGTCGTCTGATTTTCTGCTCATTGTTTCTTTTACTATTATTGTTTGTATCGAACGTATTGATGCTATGTTCATTATGTACAGATGCAGCCTCGAGGTAATTGGTTGTAAAACCAGGCCGAGGCGGCCTCAACACAATCGCCATAGTTGTTAATTTTCTCCGGCCTGTCTGGACTATCATTTTTAAAAGTTACATACACTGTCTAAATATGTTTAATAAGCATTTATTTATTTATTTATAAATCATATAATTGTACATAGTACCATTGTTGTCAGAGGTGAGCCAGTGAACAAGTAAATCCAGAGGTTTGACCGAAAGGAGCGACGAATAATTCTTAAGAGAGCCAATGTTAGATGGAATCATCTCCTGCATTTGATTTCCTTTGTCTCTTCAGTTTTTGTTAAAATAGGAAATAATAAATTATGCCCTTGAGCAGCTTTTAGGGAAAGAAGTAAACTTCAGGAGAGCTGTTGAGATAATGGGATAAAATGTGATGGAATTAAGAGATATAACATGGAAATGATATTGTAGAGAATAATTGCCAAACGTCCCTATTGTATTTAAATACTGGAGATTATATTTATTGCTATAGAAATGTGTAACTAGGATAATTAATTTAAGAATGTGTCCATACTTTTTTGCTTTTATTATATCTTGTCATAGACGTACCAGTATATCTAGAAAAAGTCTATTCCAACGTTTTCCAATATACGCCCAATCATTCTTTATTTATCATGGGAAAAGAGGCAGTAATAATTTTAGAACTGTTCTTTAGTTATTATTTGCCCATGAAGAACGGGTGATAATGTTACCCTAATCAACAAACGAAACTCACTGCAAATAAAGCTATTTTTCTTTAAATGCTGACGTAGAAAGCCATGTAAATAACATGAATATCATGGCCTCCGCGTAAGATGTGTGTTACTATATCCACGCCCTAATTTCGGTTTGTTAGTTTTCTTTAACAAAGTGTAGCAATATATTGGAATTCCCGCAAATGACAGGCTGACCAGGTTATGGAATCGGTGTGGTCACAAACAGTACTCATAACATTCCATAGCACATATACTGTACGTTGTGGTGGTCTCTATAGTAAAACAAATATTCGATATATTGACAAAACGAGAAATAATGTGAATGGTTTAATGCTCATTTTTATAATTTAACGACCACATTTATCAATCAGAAGACTTTATCGATTCAAGCAGCTGTTTTTATTGGAGGAATCTTTCCATGTCTGTAATGTAACGACCTCAGGCATAATGACAAATGTATACATTTGGCTACATATCTGAAATGCATTGAAACGACCAAAAGTTTACAAATAATCTATGAGCTTCTAAAATAGGGTTGCTTGATTAGAAGAGAGAGTTGTTTATTTAAAAGTAACGTGATTTAATGTATATTGTAGAGAACGAGAATATATCATCTTTAATTTTATTTAAATTGTTTATGAATAATTTTGAAATCTTTGCAATTAAACAAACTGTATGGCAAATTGAAATAATATTATGAACGACAAATGAAACGCCATCTCTACATTTTGGTAAGTATGTTTGGTGGGTAAATCTAATAAATATACATTTTGCATTTTTTTGGTGTAATATAATGCTTAACATATGCATTTGATGTCGCAAATGTTTGGTTTCAAATTCAGGTTCATTAGCATGCATACGTATGACAGACAGGGGTCTATTGATAAAATCCCAAGTCATGTAACAAATTACGTCAAGGATGTAAAGCTGAGGCCAAATGCTGCCAGAATAAGCATGGATTTCATACAACAGCTAGTGCTAGTAAACATGGTTTGTTACATGTGATTTTCCAAAATACTTCTATCTGTCTTATTATCCATGATAAGGACCCGTAAACTCAAAAACATGTATGGAATGAAATGAATCTGTTGGCCATTCTGCATTTAAACACCATTAAAAAACACCATTAAAGTGGCTTTAATTTGTCTTAAATTATAATGCCTGACGGCGAAAACACAAGGCTTGCACCTGAGGGTAGTTCTGTTTGCGCTCCATAAACATGTCTAACACTAACATATCGCGCGCCTCAGTTAACTAATTTGGCCAAGAAAAAGCTGCCTTGTCTTTTTACTTTATTTAAATCACAAAGGAGAACATTAATCCCTGAATGTTGTGTGTCTGATACCAAAGAAAGTAGACACACAACTTTCTCAGCTTGATGGCCGCTGACATGTGTGTGACGTAAGCATTTAGATTGGTGCACAGATTTTGAGGCAAGCAACGTCTGCCTTCTCTCGCCGAAAAAAAGAAACAAACATGGTGAAAGTTAATGGGAAATGTTTTCTTAACAAAAAGTTAAAAGCAACAAAGCATTATAATTACCAATTTAATTTGTTGTGATACTTATTTTGACGTTTATAGAGATATCTAAAGTGTTTGTTAAAATGTAAAAAAAAACGCATATGGTAGGTCTCAATGGCTAGACAGGAAATAACTCTATATTTTAGAAAATAACTATTGTCTGGGCTTCACGGACTACACGAAAACATGCACAATGTATATTAATTATGTTTAATAGTAAAATATCTTACCAAAATCTTAACATGACATATTTAATTACTATATGTTTCTTATAAATATGAAGTAACAAAATGACAACGTTAACTTGCAAACATAGTTTCTTGTTATTTAGTATAAGATTTTCAGAGATAGGTCATGTGCGTGAATTTCAATTGAGAAGCCTTTGTTTTTCATATGTTATTATACTTTAATACGTGGAAAAGTATCCGGTTTTGGCGCTCCTGGAGGCAATGGTTTATAAACACTTATAAACGTTAGCTCCCATCGAATCCACAAACTATACTGAAGTTAAAAATGGAAGACATATATACTATTTAAGCTTTTTCCAAAAGTATTCATAATACGGACATTTTCAGTAAAATGTAAAAGTGACAAAATGGCGCCATCGTTAAATATATATATCCATGCCTAATACTTTAAAGAACACATCAATAAACCTCATATATCCCGTCATGATTCTACTGTTTCCCCCAGCCTTCGATAACAAGTGATTATGGCTAAATGTGAATAACATTGGACAAATGCCAGAATAAATCCTCTCTATTTTTTAGATGACGGTGGAAATATGTATGTACGTGTGTGAATGAGTATTTAATACCTGTTAAACTTATGTATATATGCGTATTTATAAAACGGAAGTAATGTATATACGATATACGTCCATCTTCACAAGATATATATATATATATATATATATATATGAAAAGTAATTATATATTTGTAAATAATGCTACTCGTGTCTCGATATATTAAGTGTTACCCTACTGATAAGATATATATATTGTATGTCATACTTAGATAATATCGTCATATGTTTAATGCTGCATATCGGTATATATCAATAGTCGAAGAAGTAATGTGTAAAATGAGTATTTCTTATAATAGACAGCGTATATAATATGTAAGTATCGATATATCAGTTTGCAAATTGGAGTGGCAATGTGCCCAATTGGTCAGTTCGAGAGATGACACCACCACCACACCCCTACAAATAATTAACAAGTGTGCCCCTTATCCACATACAGTCTTCCCCAAGACCATTAACTTTCAGATAATGAACCAATTTGTACATTTTTGTAATTTTTCCTTTCTTCGTCTTCACGTTTTGTTTCTTTGAACAGTGTATTTAAATACGTTGATTACATTGTACTTTCGCTTCTATGTGCAGCTATCAGTTGTTGTCATGACGGATAAAATATTGGTATCATTGTAATGCAAATAGAGCTGCTAGTATAGTGCCATGAGTGCAGCTATGAAAGCAATAGTTAGCTAAGTGTTTGTTATAATGCTTCGAAGTCGTACAATAGTGATAAGTTGTTATAAACTCAAATGTTAGTATTAAATATACTACATAGTATTTGGTGACACAAACAACCATTGTATATACACCTCTATCTGGGCCTGTACTATATTAATGTGTTTCCAGAAAAACATCCTTGCTCTCCTAGAAATATTAAGTAGTGCATGCTATATGAAGTGACTGAAATGCCGTAACTTTCTATTGTTTTTAGCTTGTAAACCTAGTTTATCTTTAAACAGATATACCAAACAAGACCTCTTTCGTCACTTGTGTGTAACCCTAGCCTTTTTGAACATGTATAATGAGACAAGACGTCTTTCATCACTAACGTCTAATTTTAGTTTTTCTATCAAATATATAATGTACAAGAGAAACAAAGCTCTTAAGGATGTATTGATTAAGACACAAATCCCGGCTGTGTCGTATAACTCATTACTGTCATTATTCTTTGTTTATAGACCTATGATTTAATTGTAAGGTTTAAATGATACTCTTCCTTCCTCACCATGTGCATGTTATTCCATTTTCTCGAGACGGTTGTAGGTTATCCATAACAACTCGAGATTAAGATCTATCCAGAAACATGTCTCTGAGAATTTATCTAGAAAATAAGATGATGTATTGATTTTAATTAGTTGATATCTCTAAGACAGTGTGGTTATCCTTGACAAAAACATATATTATGAAACAACACATCCAGACACCCAAGCATGCAAGTGGAGTCTTTTTAAATCATGTAAACTGAAGCAAATCGTCGCTGCTGGTTAGTGAGATCACTTCGGCATGGTTTAAACGATATGACTTAATTGTATCTGTCACGTTTTGAGTTCTTTATACTTCTAGGGGCTTAACGGATGATCGAGGGCGAGAAATTCAGTCAAAATAGTGGTTGGTATTTGATTAAATATAGTAATTAATATGTTAGTTAACATAACGTATATCATAAATGTCTTTACCAAAAATAAATCATATAAACCAATGTGATATAGTTTACTCATTGTCTAATATTAAGAAAGATTCGGTATATACTTATTGGGTACATGTCTTTCTAATTTGTGTGATATCAGGCAATTGTTATTATTAATGTACGAAAGTAATGTCAGACGAAGGATGATATTAAAAAGAATAGAATTATTAATATCGGCGAATAAATTGTAAATAAATATTCATTACATGAGTTTTGCTTTGTCTTCGAATATCTTGTTACAAAGTCAACAACACTGCATTTGAGGTGTTAACGTATTACACATGATTAAAATAAAACTCCATATCCATCCATGTATCCAGCCTTTCTAAAACCTTATCATGAAGACATCTTTTCAGCAGTTGATTTAACAGGTTCATCTTCTAATATCGTAGGAATGTAATAATAAAATAGAGTTTTAGAAACTTAGTTTGACATATTTAGATTTGTTATCCTTGTGTGTTTTACCTTGAAATCAAGGATTGTTCACTTATTTTTATCTAAACCAGAAAGAATCTCGAGCCTGAAAAGTGGGGTTTGGCTTTACCAACAAGAGTTTCTACATATAAAAGACTAAAAACAACATTCGGAGTAATCTTAATCAATAATGTTGATGTTAATAATACGCTGAAGTTAAGAAAAAGTGATGATTTTATTATTATTTATTGCTATACATATATATAAGGTACGGAAACATGAAATACAGCTATGCATATGGTAAAGTGGAACTCTTCAGTGCCAATGACGCATAAATATTGATTAGGACGTTAAAACAACTAGGTTCATTTTGTTGTTAGTTAGAATATCCCATCATAATGTTCAATGTATATTTTGTAAATATGTTAAGGCTGCCATTGTGATACCATACAGAAGTTGGAATCCATATAGATTTGTGTTTGATTAATATATGGATCAGCGTTTCACATCAAAGAGGCGAATCTTAAAAGCCTAAGGCCGATTGCAAAAAGCAATCTCTGACCTAGGTCAAAAGGCTTAGATTTTAGTTTTGCAACTCAATAACTGGTATTATTGTATGCACTGTACTAAGATTCAATTACAGATAATCCCACCTGAAATACCTAATACAACTTTTAAAATCAGCTACTGAGCATATTTACATAATTATGGCAAATTGGCCTAAGGACTGGTTTCAAGAAGTCAATCTAACTTGCGTATCAGGCTAGCGTTTCTTAACGATGGTTCGATATCAGTCTGTTCACGTGTCAGCGACTTCATTGTCCTCTAATATAACTTGAAGGCTCAGGAGAGATACATTTTCTGGGATTTTCACCTAAAGAATTCCTTAGCTTGCCAGGTTGTCTACGTAGCTGTGATGGATTGGTTACGTATTGAAAAACAGCTCAAGCTCTTAAGAAATCCCCAATTGTAGAGTAGATCTTCTTGGTGAACGTATCCAATATTGTTGTCAGCTTGAGAGGACTTCACTAAAATAGCTTGACACTTCAGTCTGCGGATTCGGTTTTATAACAGCCTGGAAGGCACCGGGATAAGATTGTGTAAAGAGGAAACTCAGGGATAATTAATTTTACAAATCTCTAATGTTGATTTTCGAACTAATTCTCGAACCGCTTTACGTGTACGGAAACTAGAACAATAAGAGTTCACAACACGAGAATAAACTGACGCCAACTGGATGAAATATTCTTAGCATTGAACTAATTTACACGGAACTTAATCCACTTAACTGTTGCCTGCTGTAAAGACAATACATATCACGGTATATAAAAAGAGTAATATAACCCCGAAGAACCAAAGATTTATTGTTAACCTCAACACGTGGGCATTTTATTTTGCAATCATCAGGAGAATCAAATTGAGATCCAAATGAGTTTTTTTTAAATTCCTCTGAGTTATTCTACTCTTGAAAATATTCACTATACAAAGTTTATCAATGGAAATCGTAGATCACGGTATATGTTGAGGACAATAAACAACACTAGTTTCAAAAGGTAATATTACAGTATGTAATCACGCCTTGTTCATTTTTCTACACACGTCGATATGTCTGGTTCCAGATATATACGAAAACACGCTTAAAAGACACGAAAATACACATTCGCTTATAAGCTTTATAGAAACCACTTACATGGTATGTAAGTGGTTTCTATAAAGCTTATATGCGAGGTTCTGAAGAGTTCCCGGTATTAAACCTTTCCTTAAAGGGTTGATAATGTTATCAGAAATCGTGACGGATAGCCATACGTAATCTACCTGTATATGGACAGTCTCTCATCTTGGCCGAAGAAAGAATATAAAGATGAAAAAAATAATTCACAGGGATTTCAAACTGTAAAATGTATTTTCGTGTCTTTTGCTCAGCCATTGACACTGTAAGGCATTACTCAGTTCTATTATTTAAAGACATTCTCTGAGAATGAAGATAAAAGCCAAGATTAAAGAATCTGTTCAAATTCTACAAAGTGTTTGTCCTCTTTAAATAAGTTAATATTGCTTTGCGGTAGGAATCTGTATTTATTTTTTTTCAAAATCTTTGAATCTACGTTTAATTGATAATAACATTATGGGGTCCAAGTTTGTAAGCTTGTTTACATTGTTTCTGGTTTATATATTGCAATGCCGTTAAATTCTTGTACATGTTCCATGCTTGCGATGGCATAACATCCGAAAGAAGCCTTTCGTTCGTCTCAGTTGCACTACTAGTATATTGCAAAGCAATTCCAAAATAGACAGAAACACAAGGTAGTTAAGTTCTAACTCTGTATTGACACCAGTTCAATACAGTTTGACGTAATAAGTTAATAAGAGTTCAGAACATAATTAATTTGCCGAAAACAGTGCCTGTGTGTTGTCGTGTTTTAATTACTTATTAAGTAATTTTCTAATTAAATCAGAAATGTACTTAAAGGCTTATTATTTTTTACTCGGGCCTTAATCAAAAGTTATACAACGTGGGCGTAAATACGGATTATACAGTTTTAGAAATAAGAAATATTAATACATACAAATAGAACGACAAATGGAACTAAAATAAACGCCTTTCAGTGTGATGTTATTTGTCATCCAATCGTTTCCTGCAGTATTTAATGAGACCTACACCGGATATTCAGCCTTCAGTCTCTACTTTTATTTCTTTGAAAACAGTTATAAAGTTTAATGCACATTTCCGTCACTTAGGCATAGTTTAAGGACCTGTTATAACGATTGCCTCTGGAATATTTTTTTATTCTGTTGTTAATAGATTTGAAAGAATAAGAATAAGAAAACCTATTTGAAGGATAACTTTGCCTACTTCCGACAAGGAAAGGCCAAAGCAAGGCAAAGGATACCTTGCAACTATAACACATGGAACAGTCATCTCGCCATATTCTTTCTCTAAAAGCTTTTCCAGTCTTCCAACACAGCGAGAGACAGCAGATGTTTGGTATTTTTTACATTAGGCATTATGTCAAAGGTTTACTTTATATTAATGCATCGAAGAACCAGACCATATACACTGCACATTTACAAAATACGTAAACTTATATCAGACGCTAATTTAGCTTGAAATATATTTATCTTATTACAACTGACGTTTAAGTTTGTAAATTGTTCACGTTTGATATATATATATTTGTCAAGAGTAATCACACTGGCACAGGGATATCGACTAATTAAAGCCGAGAAATTATTTTATATTCTAGATCAATTCTCAGAGACAAGTTTCTAGATAGACCTGAATCTCGAGTTGTTCTGGATAACCTAAAGGC